>CANXYI012021806.1:0-11962 GCA_948208565.1 Hura crepitans
TTTCTATTTAATTAATTATTTCTAATATCAAATAAAATCCAATTTTATTGAATAGCTATAGATTCAAATCCCATGCTTTTAAGAATCTAAAAATAAAATTTGGGATTGAAACTAACTAAATAATTAATCCAACCAAATAGCAACATTCTAGCCGATTAGCACTGCAAATTTTCACAGTTTTGGTTTATTTACGCATATAAATCCCAAAAATTCACAAAGTAAGAAACAAAATTATTTCCAATTAGTTTTATCTACCAATTAGAAAAAGGAATGAAACCATAAAAGCATACAAAAAACTCAAACCAAACTTTTGAAGCTTAACCATAAGATACCGTCAAATTGCAATAGTGTTCAAATTTTTGATAAAACCTAGCTCTAATACCATTGTTAGATTCCATGGACTCATGCACAGCAAAAAAAAAAATCCATAGAACCCTAGCAAAGATTAAAAAAATTTTTTAGAGTAAATCACGTAATAAGAATTTACCATAAATTATCTATGTGATTCCTATATGGAACTTTCCTTTTCTTTTACTCTTCTCATTCGGTTGTCGCAAACAATAATGATCCTTAGTTGGGAACACTACCAAGGTAATCCACATAAGAAGTTCTTAAAAGAGAAAAACTTTAAAATCTAGATGCTTGTGACACTCCTTGCTAGATCTGATCACCAAACCCAAATAAGGAGCAAAACATAAATGATATTCGTGCTGCTCTTATTAAAACCATTATTAATTAAAACATTAATATTTGAATTTTGAAACATCCTTTACATGCAAAAGGTTACAAAAATACGGATTTTCAAAAACCATTTTTTGAGGTATATTATTTGGGTCTTTAAGCCAAAATTTCAACAGCATAATGGTTGTCCCATGCACTATCCCAAATAGTAACCTGCATGAAAAAAAAAACACTTCTAATATATCATAGCACATCACACCATCATCTGGGTCCATTTGACCCTCCAAACTCAACTTAACCTAACTCAATATTCATCAAGCATACATAAAGAAGGGATATCATACAAGTCATACATCAATATGCATACTTATATAAACAAGTTGTTATGTAGTTTAAAGAGTTACAAAATTATTTACATCACAGATTAAGCCTAATCCATCAATTACACAAGAGTGCCACTATATAACTACATCATAGATTATATAAAAGAAAAGAAAAATGCCAAAAGAATCTTCTCTTAATCAACTTGCTGATATTGAGGCTTTGACATAAATCTAAATCTATAAGCTACACATCACAAAATAAAATGTTGTGCTAAGCAAATTCTTAGTGATGTATTCAACATAACATATATATGTCCACATGTATACATGCATATATAATATTCCAATAGAATGAGTAGAATTATAATTAGAACATCTAAATCATATAAAATAGCTTTCACAAATGCATGCATAACATCATAAAATATGTTTATGCAAAATGTTCTTACTTAGAAACAACAACATCATATATGAAACATAAACTTGACCTCTGCAGCACATTTATACTGCCTAAGAATGCCTAAAATGGTCTCTAATACCAAAAAATGTGAGACTCCTTACTTGGTCTGGTCACCTGACACAACTAAAATGTGCAACACATTAGATGCTATCTGCACTTATCATAAAATTTACTTCTTTTTCAAGATTTGTCATAAATGTAAATATAAATATATCTTTTAAAAATCAAATATAAGATAATGATATATATAACTATTTAAAATTTTATAAAACTTCTTAATACCATATTACAGGTCAAAAATTTTGGAATCCTCATGTGAAAATTTTGGTAGCATAATAGTTGTACTGGACACTATCCAAAAAATTTTAAACCTACTAAAAACACCTATATAATCAAATACATACATTTCCACTTCTCTATAATCCATCTGATCACTCCAAATCATAAATTCCAACCACATAGTCTCAACCTCAAGAAGAGATGCCAAAACATACATAACTTCATTTGAAATCATTTTTAAATTTATAATTATAGACCTATAATAAGAATTCTATGATCAAATACATAATTCGGCTTAAGCCTAAACTACACATAACTAGTATAAGAGTGTGACCTTTTAAAGACTATATAATACATAAATCCAATATATCTTCAACTTCACCAAAATTTAAAACCTTCTCTTGCTTCTTGAAATACTTCGAGGCAAAGTTCAAATATTCTTCTTAATTGCGCATTGCAAAAAAAAAAATAATGCGTTAATGGTAATGCTTAGTGATGTAATTGAATCAAATATTATATATAATCATACCATTATAATTATAATCTAATTAAGGGATATATTAAAAGCATTAACCAATATGTAAACAACTATAGTATTTAACAATATTTTTATACCATACATATGTATAAGCCAATTAAATCTAGAAATCACACATACTTTGTCTTAGAATATTAACACTCACAACTAATATGATTTATTCGTTACATACATCACCAAATTATGGTCAATAGATTTTATGATACTTGTAATCTAATTAATATACGAATTATATTATAATTAATTATATTTTCAATACATATTTCAATCATGCCAGTATATTTTCAAAGAAAATAAAGTATAATATTTTCAACATTTACATGCTTATAGCTATTTTTACTCAGCCCATATTTATGAGAATATAATACCAATGGATATTAGGATTATCTTATGCAGTGATCCATATTTTAGACCTAAACAGCTACTGCACCAATACAGACTAGTGCAGTGGCCCTGAGGGACCTAAACAGCGGCTGCACCTATGTAGAAATCCAATACTATCTGATACCAATTAAGGTCATACTATAAGTGGACCTATAACCATAAAAAATTAACACCGAAGTGTTTAGCAATTGCTATCTATCCTTAGTTGACTGGTTAACCTATCTATCTTTAAGTTATTACTCATACGGGCTATTTTTATTTAAAATCATTAACTTCATCATTGTACTCAAAATTTAACTATAATTATTCACATACTATTATTAGCACACCAAGTTATCATATCCAGTAGTATAACTTAATTTTCTACTTTTTATCATTCCACACAAGCCATGTGCTTAACTCATCTATACGTACTTTGCATATTTATTTAATATTTTAGTGCTCTTTTTTATGCTACAAACTCAGATTTTAACATTCAATAATTTATTCCTAACATATAATATCAAGCATTTCATTTATGCTCACTTTAAGGCATTGACATGGATTATAGCCCAATAGACCATTTCAATTGTTAATATGCACAAAATCACAATTAACATGAATATATTCATAACTTCAATAATTAATAATAATTTGACACCAACTTATATATTATGATCACATTTACTTATTTACACATATACATCTAAGACACATTTTCTACCATCACCATTTATTTATCTGTGAATTAACAATTTTTACAATATTGCTACAACATTTAAAATTCCATTTTCTTAGAAATTACACATTTATACAAATATACACTGTACTATATACATTATGTAATATTTAAAGCCAACCTTAATTGCAATATTCAAATTGATTACACATACCTAATGAGTTCAAAAAGCACTACGTAGCTCAACTAAACCTTCGCTTTACTTGTATCACACTCACACTCTATTTCAACAACTGCCCATTGCAGATTTGATTTGGAAATATCGTAAAAGTTCATACACTACGCAAAAAATTCAAATGACCACATCTTTGGACTCTAGGGCACCTATTTGGGAAAAATATCAATTTCTCAAAAATCCTACTGGATCAAAAAATGGGCATTGCCCCCTTAACCTGAAAACATGAAAATTATCCATTTTTTCCAAAATTTCACTAAATATATGATCTAGAATGCTTATATATTCATTTACTTCAAGTAATTGGTGAAATAAAGCTTTAATTCTCATGATTTAAATGAAGAAAAGAAAGAAAACTCACCTTAAGGGCTGTCAGATTTTCTTGGCATTTAAGGGGAGAGGATTTTTATGTAACTTTGACTAAAAGTGAAAGTTACACTTGGCTATTTATAGAAAAAATTAAATAATTTTTTTTCCTTAGAAAATTCATTTTTTCCTCATTTTAATTCCTTTTTCCATCATTCCACTTCTAAAAATTAGATAAATTAAGTCTCTAAATGCTATAAAAATTGGGGTTCAAAAATCAAAGAAAACTAAATTAAAATGTCAGTTTTATGCTTCCCAAAATTCAAAAAAAAATACTTCCCAACCTCATCAAATTTTGATTCCAGTTCCATTAGACTCAGTGAAATTTTTTAGTGTCACTTCAAAATTTTGAAGCAACTTTGAAAAATATTTTCAATTCAACTTTGCCTTGGTCACTATTCATATAAGACTACCAAAAAAAGTTTTTTAGTGTTTTTAACTAATCAAATAAACTTTGATTAATTTTAAACTTTACCTAAAATTATTTTTTAACTAATACTTTCATCCAGTAACTTTAATATACCTGAGCCTCAAGAGTACTATTTATCTAGGAATAAAAATATTATTCATAAATCAAGTAAATTATCAAGTTGTTACAGCATGCGAGGTAACAACTTTGTATATACCCAATTAGGGTAATCTCACCCTTCAACATCCACTAATATGTCTTAGGGCATGCCAGTAGTAATGCCCTAAACAAACTCTAAGTCATCGATGTATCTCCTGAATAGCATAGTGAGAGGAGAACTTTGAGAAATTTAGTGTACATTAAGGCCCATGTGCTAGCTCAACACTCTTTCCCCTAGAAACCAAGAATAGGCCTCTAAGGTAGTCGACACGATCCTTTAAGAGGATAGCTCTCACATAGAGTAGAGAAAATCTACCATCTCTTTAATGAGGAAAACCCACTAAGCCAAGTCAATCTAAAAAAAGAAAATTAGGTAAGTATAACATTTATTATTCATAAATTGAGCTAATAAAGGATTACTTATATTATCCCAAGCCTGTGAGCTCTGATACTAGCGATGATACATTAGTGATGAGGCATTCTAGGGTCCTAAAGTGGTTTGGAACCACTTATCCATCATTGGATATCAATGAGGGATATCCAGCTCACATAGATGTTGTAATAAGTGAAGCTCATATGTCTAAACCTTTGCAAAAATAATGTTAGACTCTAAGAGAATAAACAATCATGAAACAATGGATAAAGTTCATAGAAAAGCACTTACCAAGGCACCCGAGATGAAGCCCTAGAGGAACCTATGGCTTTTCCTCATATAAATCACTATGTCAAGGCTCTTATACATCCAGCCTAGTGATGAGCAATAGTAGTTCTAAAAACTGATGCCCTCAACCAAATCTAGAATAGGTAAAAAGCTCTAGCTTACATTGCCTTTGGTATTAACAAATAATGTGGTCCCTAGATGATATAGTGTGGCACCCCCTATCAAATTCCTAAAGAAACCCAACAGGCAATACACTTTTTGCCAAGTCACCCATCATAGAATTTCTCCAGAGGTAAATTCTTTAACACTTATGGACTATTCCTGAACTTTATCAAATGTTGCTTAGATTTCCAATCTAAACCTCAAACATGTTCATATATGGTCAAACTTAGACAAACCATTTAAAGACACTTTGCAAGTTATAGAAAATTGAGGAGCACAACGGCTACTTGGGTGACATACCAAACTTTTTTTCACCTATTAAAAGCACTTTGATAGCCAAACAATCCATTCAACCTCCATCTGGACCCTTCTAATCCCCTAGTCAACATATCAGCACATATCAAACATGTATCAAAATCACACACATAGAGGGCCTTAGGCCCATAGTTATCAAAATCATAAGCAACCCAAACAAATAAGATGCTTGTTTATATACAACACGTCAATGTTTAATATATAGAAATAGCAGCTCCTAAGCATGCTAACCCATACCTATAGAATTGACCTAAGTGCCACTACTAGAAAAACAACTTTATTACCCTTTAGCACTTGTATTGCCACATTGCATGATTACCAAGGTAGACCTACTTATCCTTGTTATCTATGCACCACAACACGAGTACGCTGAGTATAAAACTCTATGGTGAATTTAAACCATTTAAAACATGCCATATGTATTAACACACACAAGCAAGCATAAAACAATGGTCTAAGTGTAGTGTGTGAGTAATATGCCAGGTGACTGATGCCATTCAAATTGTATGCCATATTTACTTCAAAATTACTAAAATGCCACTATGGTTTATTTATTAAAATTATCAACATAAATTATCACCAATTATTCATGATTCGTATTTTATTATACCTTAATTCCATTTTATAAGCTTGACTAGATAAATGACACTTACGAACACTGGACCAAGAGGGAACTAAAAAATGTGTAGTGGGCCATATTTTAGACCCTGACTGCTACATCGGCCAAATATAGCCATAGGGATTAGTTTATAGGAAACTTCTAAAGGGAAAAAATAATGAGCAAATATGCATAGGGATCAGTCTGTAGACCTCTGAATGGAAACTAATCATATCAAATAATTCATCCTGGTCTACCCAGTAAACTATGTAGTGGCCCCTCTAGAGATATTCGTTACTGCACTAGCACAATCTGATATATTGTCAAAAGTGCTAGCAATATACTAGTCTACCCTACAGACTAGTATAGTGGCTCAATTATGAACCTCGGTTGTTACACCATCCCAATCTGTTAAACAGATAGTTTAGCAACTGCTAATAACCAAGTTGATTAATCAACCCATCTAGTGGGTGACTAACTAATAGGCCATCTAACTTTATTTTAAGTTTATTTCTTTGTTGATAATATTTTTATAAAATTCTAAGTCCAAAAATAGATATTTACAATTTTTATTTAATAGTCAAATTTTAACCTAGATAGTTACAGGTAATTTTTAGCCCTACTAAACAATTTACAAGTAAATTTTTTTAATTATTTTAACTCATTTCTAAAGGCATAATTAAAGGCATATTAAATTTGGTCTATTCCATTATTTGGCTTAATTATATAAATGCTAAGTAATCATTTTAAATATGGGTTCCCAAATTTATTTTATGGGACAATTATAGGTCATTTTTCTATTTTGTTGTGGCCATAAGTTCTTTTCATGCCCTTTTTCAGTGCTAATTGCACTCACTATAATACAATTTCATAGGCCTAAAGCCAATCCCAAATGTTTATATCAAAGTGCCACAAAAGTGGCTTCTATTCCATGTCATATAAACCATACAAGTTATACCAATTTAAGGTACTCTTTACATGCATATTTTAATCCACTTACAAGCCAATTTTATCAAGTTATTATAAGCCAAATTCAATTTCATTTTTCAACCCTTTTCTAACCTTAAAAGGTATCCCATAATACATTTATTTCATGCCTTATTAAGCATGCATCTTCACCTAGGTCATGATATACATACCTTACAAAATTTATGCTAAATATGTCATGCTATACCACATATACATGCCAAGTCATACCTCAATTTTATGCCATTTTAACCTTGCATAGCTCTCAGCCACAAGTGGATTGTAATCACAAACATACTTTTACTCACACATACAAACATCGTGGCATATTAAAAGTATATATACACACACATACATCATGTACACATGTTTTATCTCATACATACATGCTAAAACCCATGCTAACCCTCTCGACCAACTTATGATCATGTATATACAAGCATTATTTTGCCATAATATCCATACATATCATTCATTGACTTATCACACACATCATTTATCATTATAGACATGCCTTGTACTTTATAGCACCTCTCAACCATACATATATTACACTTATGTCTATGCCTTCACCTATAAGTTATCACACACACTAGCTATATATTTTATTCTAAAATAAATATAATGTATATACCTTATATTACACACTATATGCCATTACACCACTAGCATACGCTTTGACCATACATGCCACACATATGCACATGTATTATTTCACTAAATTCACCACTTATACATACTCTTTTATGTCAATACCATATTTTCATCATGATCCACACATCATAGGCATAATATGCATACCATAGACTACACTCTTACCTCTCGTACAATGCCATAATTATATCTTTCACCCTATACACATTCACAACCTAGTGATCATTCCATGTTTATCATATAACATTGTAACTTCACACACACATGACTTAATCCTTACCTTCCACGCTAAGGCACCAAATGTAACTCACGGTCATGCATGAAAATCCCACATAAACATACCCTTTTGCATTACACATGCACCAAAATCATTTAAATTCATGGCATACACACCATCCCTCCTCCAAATTCACACTTGTATATAAACCCACACACTCTATACCCGTCGACTTTGTTTAGCAATCACTATACATGTATGAATTTTCCATAATTCCACATACTAATTATCACACAAACATACCATCAACATAATACTAACTCATACTAATATTTTCATGCCATACATAACAAATCCAATGCTTCCTGTACCGAAATACTTAGGAAACACACCAAAAATTTAGATGGCAAGTTTTAAATATATTAAATTCACTTACATCTTAGAGCTTTAATTGCTTTCTTCTACTTTTATTCCTACTTTTCCTTATAGAATTTCCTTCCTTCCTTAGACTTCCACCATCTAGCACCCCTTTATAAAATTTCCTTAAAATTCAAACATGGCCCCAATTAAAATTCTAAAGATACATTTAGCTTTAGGATAGAATGAATTATTAGAAATAAAAATAAAAAGGAGGGGAATGACTCACACAATAATTTTCTTCCTTGCACCTCTCTTGACTTCATATGAGCCTTAAGTAATTTTCTTCCACCTTTATAAGAAGCTATGGTCACCAAAGGCTTTATTGCCTAATTTTTGCACACTTGCTTAGATTTTTGGTGCATTTTGTATAAGAATTGGAGAGGGAAAATAGCCTAAAAAAAGATTTCTCCTTATTGGAATTGAGCATCACTAGCAAAATGGATTTAAATGAGAAGAAAAAGTGGAGGTGGGTGGTAGTGGGCTACATGGCACTTGAGTGAGGCTGGCTAAACCAACTATTTAGGGCAGTAAAAAGTGGTGCTAGGGTGCCTCAAGTTGCCACTCACGACACCCAAATGCCCCGAACCTTTATTTTTTGGGAATTTCAGCTTAAATTTCAAAGAATTTTTAAAAACCACTCTGATGTTAAAAAATTATCTTGTTTGTTCTTACAATCCTCAATCAAGCCCAATTAGAGGCTCATAAAATTTTGCAGCTAAATTCCTTCGGGAAGTAGGTGAACTAAATTCTCGAGAATCTCAATTTTTTGGTAGAATTGACTTAACCTCTCAATAGAATATTTTGTGGTCTATTAGGATGGATGACCTGATGGGAAGTGCAATGCTTGTCAGGTTTCTTTAAGAATTTGCTAAGGACTGTCACACTGATATTGGTCTTTCCCTCTATTTTAGGTCAAAAAAATGATGCCTCTTCTTTTCCAAATAACTCTTAGTAATATACCTTTTCCTAAACTCCTATAAGAAGAAGTCCTAGGTCAGTTCTACTGGAGTTTAATGCTCTATAACTATTCTCCACTTATAATCTGACCCTAATCGGTATCTGATAGTATTAGATTTCTTCATGAGTGATGTCATAGTTCAAGTCCCTTGAGGCCATTATATGGGTTTACACTGGTACAGTAACTATTCAGGTAAAAAATGTGGATCACTACATAAGATAATCTTGAAATCCATAGGTATTATATTCTTATAAATATAGGCTGAGTAAAAATAGCTATAAGCATGTAAATTTTAAAAATAGTATATTTTATTTTCCTTAAAAATATACTGGCATGATTAAAATATGTATTAAAAATATAATTAATTATAATATAATTCATATCTTAATCAAATTGTAAATATCATAAAATGTGTTAACCATAATTTGGTGATGTATGTAATGAATAAATCATGTTAGATGTGAGTGTTAATATTCTAAGATAAAGTATGTGTGATTTCTATATTTAATTAGCTTGTACATACGTATGGTATAAAAATGTTGTTAAATTTAATAGTTATTTACATATTGGTAAATGCTTTTAATATATCCCTTGATTAAATTATGATTATGATGGTATGATTATATATAATATTTATTTCAGTTGCACCACTAAGCATTATGCTTAGTGCATCATCTTTGTTTTTTGCAATGTGTAGGTAAGAAGAATAATTGAACTTCACCTCAAAGTATTTTAAGAAGCAAGAGAAGGTCTTCCATTTTGTTGAATTTAAAGATATATTGGATTTATGTATTGTATAGACTTTAGGAAGTTGCACTCTTATACTAGTTATGTATAGTCTGGGCTTAAGCCAAAGTATGTATTTAATTATAGAACTCTTATTATAGGACTATAATTATAAATTTAAAAATGCTTTTAAATTAAGTTATGTATGTTTTGGCATCTCCTCCTAAGGTTAAGATTATACGATTTGATTTGATGATTTGGAATGATCAGATGGATCACAAAGAAATGGAAATGTATGTATTTGATTATAAAAGTGTCTTTAGTAGGTTTAAAAATTTTTGGATAGTGCACGGTATAGCCGTTATGCTACTGAAATATTGGCATGAGGATTTTAAAATTTTTAACCCGTAATATGGTATTAAGAAGTTTTATAAAATTTTAAAATGTTATATATATCATTATCTAATGTTTGATTTTTAAAAGATATATTTATATTTACATTTATGACAAATCTTAAAAAAGAAGTAAATTTTATGATAAGTGCGAATAACATGTAATGTGTTGCACACTTTAGTTGTGTTAGGAGATTGGACTGAATAAGGAGTATCATATTTTCTGGTATCAAAGCCCATTTTAGGCATTCTTAAGCAGTATAAGAGTGTTATAGAGGTCAAATCTATGTAGCTGCTAGACTATCTATTTATTATATTAGGCCGGTGCAGTGACTGAGCTTCATAATTGAGCCACTACACTAGTCTATAGGGTAAACACTCTTCATTGTTAATTGTATATTAGACTATGTCGATGCAGCAGCAAAGGTCCCTAGAGGGGCCACTACACCAGTCTAATGGGCAAACCTAGAAGAAATATTTTATATGATTAGTGCCCTTTGAAGGTCTACAGACTAATCGCTATATACTATTACTCAGTATTTTTAGCCTTTAGGAGCTTTTTATGAATGGATACCTATAGCCTATATCAAGCCAGTGCAACAGTCAGGGTCTAAAATATGGGCCACTACACATTTTTTAGTTCCCTCTTAGTGTAGTGCCTGTAAGTGTCGTCTATCTAATCAGGCCTATGAAATGGACTTAAAATAGAGGAAAATGTAAATTTAAATTGATTTATGATATTTTTTCTTTTGACAGTAAATTTTAATAAATACACCATAGTGACATTTTGGTAATTTTGAAGATCATCTGGCTTGTTGCTCACACACTACACCTAAATCATTAATTATGCTTGTATGTGTGTGTTAATGCATGTTTTAAATGGTTTAAATTCACTACTAAGTTTTATACTTAATGTACCTATTTTGTGGTGCACAGGTAATGAGGATAAGCAAGCCAGCCTTAGTGATTGTACAGTGTAGCCATACAAGTGCTGAAGGGTACAGAAAGTTATTTTTCTTCTTTTAGTAGTGGCATTCATATAAATCCTATAGGTTTGGGTTAGCATGCTTAAAAGCTATTATATATGTATTTAGAACATGAATGTGATGTATATAAAAAGGTGTGGTGTTTATTTTATTTTTGTGTGTGGATTTGATAACTGTGGGCCTGAGAACTTGGGTGTTTAATGCTGATATGTGTCTTATGTTTGCTAATAGTTGACTAAGGGACAAGAAGGGTCTAGATGAAGGGTTATGGATTATTTGCTTATAAAAGTGTTTTTAATAGGTGAAAAAAAATTTGCTAAGTCACATGGGTAGCTATTATGCTGCCCAATTTTCTATGACCTAAAAAGTGTCTGTGAATGGTTTTTCTAAGTTTATCAATCCATGTATGAATATG
>CANXYI012021994.1:0-10768 GCA_948208565.1 Hura crepitans
GCAAAGCTTATGTAAATGGCATGAAAACTTTTGCACTATGCGAGAAATAATTTTGACTAATAAAGCTTAATATACTGGACATGATATGGCTTAATTTGCTTGATTTAATCTAGGTAAAGATATGGGATTAACATGACATAAAGTGAGCATAATGAATGTGTTTTGATAAATGAACAAATACTTAGCATATAGACTTGAAATATAGCCTAAAATGAAACTTGAATATGAACTAAAAAGTGAACTTGAAAAATGGCTTGTAATATGCCTAAAATGTCTATTATGATTTGATTAAATGAAGTGGCATGTATGCCTATTGTTTGGCCTTTTAAGTAGCCTAATTGATTTTTGCTTTAAGCCTATGGAAAATGTGAATTGAATAGTGAAAACTGCACTAAAAATGGATGTGAAATGAACCTAAAAATGATTATTGGAAACTAAGCAAAAATGACCTATAACTGTCTAAATTTACCATTACCTGAATCAATAATTCACATAGACAGTAAATGGATGATAAATAGTGATTAAATATGAAATGAAACTAGGAATATTGAGAATTAAATTTTTGTTGTGGCAATGCTTGAACATATTGTTGAAAAATGACCCAAAACTATTTGGTAAGGCCTATACCAAACTAGGCTAGAAATCTGACTATTAACTAAAATTAATAACTTTCTATTTTTGGCTCAAGAATATTATAATAAGTTAATCAATAAAGAAAAAAATAAAAATTGAGGCTGATGGCCAATAAAAAGGCATTTGTTTAAGCAACTCAAGGTCTTTCATTATAACCTCCATATAGGTGCTATGATTATACTAGCTAATAAAAGGCTCAGTGATTTTTCTCGAATCTTTCTTAACCTTTTCTTCCAACCCATAATACATATCAATCACTCTTCCCTACAATGTTAGCTAGAATAAGCTATCTTTTGCATCATGTTAAGCTTGTGGCATTAATATGGGGCCTTGGATCAGTTGTGCCATCAAACTTAGGAATCTTAGGCATCTTAAATTTGGAAAGTAATACTTTCTCATACTCAAAGGTGACCTCATCAAGATCTTTCCCCTTGCTTATGGTGATTAGTTTAGCCATTGACACTATTTTCTCCTTTAAAATTTTCATGATGACATTCTCAATTTTTCGAGGCACTACCTTCTTCCTTGATTCATCCTTATAATCTTCACAAAAGTCAAACTCTAGATTGAAATACTCGACTTTTTCCCCTAAACCTGTAGCTTCTTTCTTAGCCCTAATTCCCCTAGAAGCAGCAGTGGTCTTTCTATAGGTTGTGGCCATTATCATTTCAATAGGTGGTGTACAAGAAGTAAGAGCAATGTCAACGATTGCCCTTGAGATCATAGACATTATTCTCTTTTCAAACTCTTTGAACTTCTAGTCCATCCTTGCTTTATAGTCTTAGACTTAAGAACTATTTCTCCTACCATGGCTATAAAACAAAGGGTTTGAAGCGATAATGAGAAGTAAAAAGCATATGGATACATGAAACACATATACATGTTAATGCGTATAGCAATAATCACAAGCAAGAGCCTTCCAAACTTATAACTTCCCAAGGTCAATATGTTCTTTCCTAAAAAAGCTTAACTGTGGGACATCGGGAGCCTCGATAGGCTCAAATAATGAATAATGAGTAGTTGAAATTGCTATTTGTCATTATAGGGGCTCACGGTTAAGTAGTGCGAGTTATGGTCATCAAAGCATAGTCCTTCTATAATAGGTTTATCTCATCATAAGTATATGACTGATTGGTGTACCATTTTAAATACCTCATAAGCATAAGGCTTGGATTTGATGCTACCTTTAATAATCTCCCAAATTGAATTAAAATGGGCTCATGCTTTGAAATTACTTTAAGGTAAAAGGGACATCTAACTAATTCTCAAGCGCTAGAATGTAATGTAGTTTCGAAAAAAGATAATATTATAAATTCCAAATAGAAAATTTTATTTTAATTTGAGGTATTTTTAGAGCATGGTCTCATGGTATCTATAGTAGAGTGGCCACTATTCATAGAAAATCTCATTTTCGATGGGCCAAACAAACTAAAATAGCTAAACACTTAACCTAAAGCTCACTTCTCGAGTCTTAAAAGATAAGAAGGAAATTAGAGCAATCCTTAGCCATTCTTATTTGATTAGCCTAGAAAAAGTGAGTTGGACACCATAAGGTAAGTGTTGCCACCTAACTAGAGTTGGGAAATACATTATAGGGCTAAAACTAAAGTAGTTCAAAACCCTACAGTTATTTATACCTAAAGTTAATATGAAATTTCAAATTGAATTTATAATATTATCCTTTTCTTTCAAGCTGGTGTTACAATTAAAATAAATCACATATTCACATAAAGAACAATAAAACATATTTAAAGAAATAAACAAAATGCTTGGAATTGAAAGAATATCGTACTTGAAGTCGAGTGATTGATTATGTTGAGAACTTTTGTTCCCGTATTCTAATTTATGAAAATAGATTTATTATTGTGACTTTTATTATAAAAAAAATCAAAACCCTTTTATTAGAAAAACACCAATTATTTGAGCATAAAATTATTTGGTTATTTTTTATGATATATAGAAATCATTTTCTATTTATTAAAACATTCACGAAATATATATGGAAATAATCGACATGAAAAATAAATTACATGACAATCACCTAAAATACATTCTAACACAAAAAAGGAAATTAAAATTACATGTAAATCATATAATGTTCATTCTAACAATATAAGAATAAAGTTACATTAAAATCACCTAAAATATAATTTCACTAAAGTTTGATAAAAAGGGCAAGAAAGAGGATTTGATCAATCTCATTATATCAAATAACTCAGATCATGACAAGATCAAAATATTAGTGTCAGAAATAAACATACAAATAGAATATTTAATACATAAATTGAAAAAAGATAACCAAATAAATACAGCATCAACAATAGTTATGCACAGATCTAATAAGTTATCACACCTAATTGGTAGGTGGATAAGAGTAAAATCAAAGAAAGAATGAGAAATGATCGACTCAATATATATAATTGCCTTTAGGTAAAATATCTCGAAAAGATAGAGACCTGTTGAGAGAAAACCTTTTGAAATTCTAAAAATAGTTCTCAAAAAATGTTTTTTACTCTTTTTGGAGTGCCCTTCTAAAGACAAAAGTCCCCAAAAAAAATGCCGTGGAATTTACATTTTATACAAGAATTTTAAGGTAGAAAACGACTATTTTGGCATGAGAAAATTCGTGTTTTTGGTAAAATGGTCATTTCCAATGGTAAAATGGCCATTTTGTGAAACAACTAATTTTAACTTCAAAATGGCCATTTTTAGTATCTATAAAAAATTTTCCTAGATTACCAATGTGAAATGGCATCATATATAGTGCCAAAAATGGCCGTTTTAGCAAAGTGACAATGGCCATTTCGACATTTTTTTTATTAAAATGGCTATTTTTTACTTTAAATGGCACCATTTTGCCCTCTAAAATAGTGGAATTGAAATCTTGAATTCTATAATTATTTTTCCAAAATTTCACTTTGTACCACAAGTCGAGTGAAATCTTTATCTAATATTTTAAGGAAAATTGAGATCTTTAAACTAGAAATTAAGAAAACATTAGTTCATATGAACTCAAAATAACACACATATTCAAATAATAGGTCCAGAAGAACCTTCACATCCATTAAAATAGGTCCGTGCGGACTTAGTCACCAATTCTAGAATGCAAGTGTGATTACAATTTTCTATGAACGATTAAAACATTACTAAAAAAATTTAAAAGGTTTAACTTACTCTTGTAATAGACATAGGGATTACATAAAATCACCTCACATGTCAATTAATCTTAAGAGATCATTGGTTATAGCAAACAACACAAATAAATTAATAAATTTCATGAAATTAGCCTTAGATCTTACATTGAAGTTAGCACTAAGCAACAAGACAATGGTTAGGCTTTAGAAAGAATAATTTTTTTAGTGAGGGCTTAGGACTAGTAGTGTTAATCCTATATTGGAGTTAGCACCTAGACTCTCAAAAATTGGGTGATGATTATTTGTGTCGATTATATGTAGATTCTACTTTGAAATAGGCTGATAAGAAGGGTATTTATAAGGTTAGTGGATAGCTTTCCCATCTTGAAAAACTGTAGTCATGCTAAGATTAGGAATTAAAGTCCAAATAGGAAGATCATACTTTTAGAAACTTTTTATCAATAGGTCCATATAGACCTTTGTCATTAGGTTCATGTAGACCTAGGCTTTAGATTTACATAGGCTTTTGGCCTAGTTTTATGTTAGTCCGTGTAGACCTTTTAGCATTAAGTCTGTGTGGACTTGCACCATGATGTTTTGTATGGACAATGGTTTTAGATTTCTATCCTTGCTACTTAAGCCTTTCTTTAGGTATCATCATAGGCCCAAAAAAGTGAATGAGTCCATACCATAGGGGCTTCGCCAATCACCACTATTAAAATTAGTGTTGAGCTTTGGGCTTAGGCCACCGATGTAGATTCCCATTATTTCACAATTCATATAACATCAAGAGCTTTTTTGGTCAGATCAAAGTCTAAATCCATAGGAAAAGTCCTAAACCTAAAATTGAGGCATCTATAGTTATCCTCACTTTGCTGTGTGTTGTGAAATGCTAAAGCAATAGTGTAGAATAACTCCTTTCCAAAGCGGTTAATCAAACCACAACAGCCAAAGACTTAACCTAAACCTTACACCTTATGTCTCGAAAGACAAGAAGGAAATCAAATAAATCCTTAGTCATTCCTATTCTATTAGCCTAGAAAGAGTGAGTTAGGCACCACAAGGTAAGAGTCGCCACCCAATTGGAGTTAGGAAATACCTTGTAAGGAAAAAATCATAGCAGTTTGGAACCTTACTCTTATTTATACTTCAAGTTAATATAGAATTTCAAATTGAATTTATAATATTTTCCTTTTTTTTCAATTAGGTGTTACAATTTAAATAAATCACATATTCATATGAAGAATAATAACACATATTTACAAAAATAAACAAATTGCCTAAAATTGAAACAATATCATACATAAAGTTAGGTGATTGATTATTTTGGGAACTTTGATTCTCACATGCTAATTTATGAAAATAGATTTTATTATTATTACTTTTATTATAGAAAAAATAAAAACCCATTTTATTAAATAAAACCTTAATTAATTAGGTCTAAAATAATTTGGTTATTTTTTATGAAGTATCAAAATTATTTTTTACCTATTACAACATTTATGGAATATACAAGAAAATAATTGTGATGAAAAATAAATTACATGGCAATCACCTAAGATAAATTCTATTCAAAAAAAGGAAATGAAAGTTACATAAAAATCACCTAATATACATTCCAACCATATAAGAATAAAGTTACATTGAAATTGCCTAAAATACAATTTCACTAATGTTTGTTAAAAAGGGCAAGCAGGAGGATTAGATCAATCTCATTATATCAAACAAAAGGCTTCATGACAAGATCATAATATTAGTATAAAAAATAAATAGATGGATAGAATAATCAATACATAAAATGAAAAGAGGTAGTCGAATAAATACAATATCAATAATAATGATGCACACATATAATAAGTTATTACACTTAATTGGTATGTGGACGAGAGCAAAAATGGAAAAAGAAGTAGAACTTATCGGCTCATCATGTATAATTGTTTTTAGAGAAATGATCTCAAAAAGATGTAGTCCTATGGATCGAAAACCTTTTAAAATTCTAAAAATGGCATTTTGAAATTGTTTTTTTTACCTTTTTTTGTGTGCCCATCTCAAGATAAAAAAATCCGCCAAAAAATGGCATTTAGTTTTCATTTTGTACACGAATTTCAAAGTAGAAAAACAACTATTTTGGCATGAGGAAATGGGCATTTTTTTGCCAAAATGACCATTTCCAAGGGTAAATGACTGTTTTGTGAAACGACAATTTTTTACCTTAAAAAGGACATTTTTTTCCATCCATAGGAAATTTTTTGTGGATTACAAAAGTGAAATAGTGTCGTATATGGAGCCAAAAATTGGTATTTTAGTAGAGTTAAAATGACCATTTTAGACATCCAAATGACATCGTTTTGCCCTCTAAAATAAATGAATTGAAAACTTGTATTCTACAATTAATTTTCAAAAATTTTACTCTGTACCACAAGTCAAGCGAATACTTTTATCCAAAATTTTTTATAAAAACTTTGAGGTCTTTGAACTAGACATTAACATCCTTACTTATTAGGAACTTGATCCTTTTTACATCAATAAGAAATCAGAAAATGTGGGCTTAGAAATAAAGGGTTTATAGTTGCCCTTAACTTTAGGAAGCGACTATATAGTGTGTGAGGTGACATAAAGTTTAGAAGAATACATACCTTATAGGGCAACCCTTTTCATAGGTGACCCGATATTAACTTAGGCTGAGCTTGGAGGCATTACACTCAATTGTTATTCAAGTAGTGTTGTAGATGTTACATTAGAAATTGATGTTTTTTTGGCAGTGCTAGAGACATTACACCCAGACTCAAGTAGTGCAATAGACATTGTAGCTAAGGTTGATGTTATTTAGGCAGTGCTATAGACATTGCTCTTGAAGTTGATATATTCTAGGTAGTTCTAAAAATGTTGCACCCAGGATTAGACAGTGCTATAGACATTGCACCTGAGGTTAATATTATTTAGGTAGTGCTGTAGACATTACTCCAGAAGTTGATGTTAATTCAGGCAGTGCTGAAGACATTACACTTGATTGTTATTCAGGTAAGGCCAAAATGCTCATTTTTCTCTTTATAGGCTATAAATGCACTTATGTATGCATAAAACTTCATGTCACTTGAGTTTTTTTGTGTTTTTGCTTGTCAGTAGGTGATGAATTTCTTAAAAAACATCATAAGATTCTCAATCTTTCCTCTATATGGACAACTTCTGGCCCATTTCAATGGTCTAAAATTTCTTTAGAGAGTTCATCTTGACCCAACTTTTTTGAAAGTTGCGACCCATATTTAGGATCTATAATTCCATGTTTTTCGATTTTCTTATCAAGAATTATGCCCTTTGTCTAAAGAGTTTGCTGAAATCTTAGGGGTATCCTATTTATTTGACATAACAACTTATTGTCTAAACTATGTTCCTCAGTACCCATATTAAGTCATTAGTGCACTGGGTATATTCTTTTCATTAGCTACTAGATAGGTCACAAGGTAAGAGCCTATCTCTCTAAACTCTCTATTAGCCTATGCTGAAGGCTATACCATTATCCTATCCCTTCGTGTAGGCATGTACTTATTCATTCTTTTCTTTAAGTATCTAAAAATTACATTAGAAGGCCACTTTGGGGATTACTATCTATTTAGAGTGGTCAATAATTTGATGAAGGCGGTGAATATATTCCCTTTGATCTTTATTGAGACAATCTTGGGCCTTGATGCTATGTAGTTAGGAGAAGTTGATTTCTTTTGTGGTAGTCTATTCTATTTATAGATTTTTTTTAAGAATAGACCACCTAATAAGGGGTTTTCACCTTATCTTTCACTCTATCTTTCGCAAAAAATGCTCTTTTGGGTTTTCATTCCTAGTAGACTATTGAGCATAAACTGCCTTTACATGTTTTTATTCCTAAAAATTTTATTTTTCAACTCTAGTTATAAGAGAAGCTTCATTTGTTAGATGATCCTCCCCCTTGTGTTCTTTAGGTGTTAGAGTATCAAGCATTTACTACCTTATGCCATCGTGCTCCACTTTATAGATTTTAAGTAGTAGGTCCTTTGGTTGGGTGCTATAACTAATGGCAACATAAGTTTTTAGAGGTCATAGATTCCTTTATGGTATATATAGAAGAGCAGTCTAGCAGGGTGTGTACCCTTTACTAGTTTAAACAAAGTTATATTTTGTATTCCAGACCATTGTGCGAGGCAGTTTGGTGAGACTACGGGTATGGTTACTCACCCATTTTCCTTCAGAGGGGGGAATCTATCTATCACTTTTGTCACTAGTTATCATGACCTGTGGAAACAATTACCTCCGAAGACAAATATTCCACTTAAGGCTACTTGTAATTTTGAAACTTTTGATCTATATAAGGAGTGGGTAACAAGCCCTTTCGGAGACAACCGGCCCTAATAGTTGATGATGAAAGGTGAGAGCAGTAACAAAAGATTGAAGTTCTAGAAGTTTATTCTTATTGCTTTTCTAAGCTCATGTATAAGTAATATAATGGCATCATTTCTATATCTTAAGTCCATAAGATGCTCAATCAAGCTTATTAAAGTGGCCTTATCTATTTGCATCATATTAGCATTTTATGATAATCACAATTGGAAATTAATGCAGCAACATATCTCCTCATTTTATCAAAGGAGATTTTAATTAGATTTTAAAGTCTTGTCATTAATTAGCCTTCGTGGGTTTTCCTAATTGACTATTTTCTCTTAGTCACTAATTATTGCATAGGATGCCTTTTTTCAGTTTTCATCCTATCAAGGTGCCCAATTTGTGCAAGGCTGCCATTTTTTGGTTTTTAATCTATAGGGCCATTTTTCTCTTCTTTTGCTCTTTGTTTTTTCTTTAGCCAAAGAACATTTTTAGTCTGTCCATATTTACAGGCTCTTTGAACTCATTTCCATCACAATCTATAAGAATTGCAATGCCCCTTCAGAATAAATGCTTAAGGATGAATGGTCCTTCACAATTCTATTTGCACTTCCTTCTCAAATCAGTTAGACCTGATCTCATCTATTTAAGGACCAATCCACCTTCCTTTAACTTATGATCTTACACCCTTTTGCCAAAGGCTTGTGCCATCCTTTTATGATGAACTTGATTGTGATAATTACCCTCCAAGTGTTTCTCATTTAACAATTTCAATTGTTGGAGTCTTTGTTTTACCCAGGCTATTTCAAGAATCTCTACTTCTAATGCTACCTTTAAAGACTGGAGTTCAATCTCTACCAAATACACTGCATTTAACCTATATACTAAGGAAAATAGAGTAGTGCCTATAGAAATCTAAATTGTAGTTCTATATCCCTCAAGAGTAAATAGAAGTCTGTTAGTGCAATCTCTATAAGGTACAACTGTCATAGCTAGGATCTTTTTGATGTTCTTATTCGCTACTTTTACTACTCTATTAGCATATGGACTATAAAGAGAGTATTTATGGTTCTGCAATAGTGCCTTTGTCTTAACCTGAAATTAGACTCCATTGTCTAATACTATATGGTGTAGGACCCTATATCTATAGATCGTGTTCTTCTCTATAAACTTGGCTATCTCTTTTACCCCTAATTTCTTGATTGATTATGCTTCAAGGGACTTTAAGAAATAGTCGATTGCTAACATAATGAAATAATGCCCTATTCGAAGCTATCAAATGTATCTCTTTGATTATATATATCCCTAATGCTATAAATGGCTAAAAAGACAATAAATTGTGTAGCTATGATATAAGCACATGTCTCAAATTCCCATACTGCTAACATATATTACATTTTTATACATACTTTAAGCAGTCATGGACCATAGTGAGACAAAATAACCCTTGACACATGATTTTTTTAGCTAACTCTAAATCATTCATATATGTGCCATAAGACTTTGCATGTACCTTATCTAAGCAATAGAGCTGAAGACCATCTACTTGCCTTTTGTATAAGACCTAATCTACACTGATGAATTGATTTGAAAACTTCCTTAATGCCTTCTTATCTCTATCTATTAACATAAGCTTCTCATTTTCATATTAATATAATCATAAACTTATTACACATCAAACATGCACACATACACACAAACTCACACTTCCATACACACTTACATACACATATTCATGCACACACATCATGACACACATATTATATTAAATCCACATACCTATGGTGTGGAAACACTCTTTCTCACCACTGTACTCCTTTGAATGGCCTTTCACACCTATCCTTTTTCCTTGACCTAAAACATATACAATTAAGGCTTAGAAAAATTCTAAAAAATGCTACATAACTCCAAATGAAAATCTAAGCACATGTTTATTCTTATTATACTGAAATCTACCTAAAACAAAAATAAAGTGAATAAAAGCCTTGTGCTTAAAATTGTCACTATTCACCCTTTATCTAAATCTCGCTCTTTAACCCATATTTCTCAATTCTATCATTTGGAATAGCTTTCTATAGACTATAGAGGTTAAGACTAGTTTAATTTATTTTGAGTTTAGGTGTGTGAGGAATGAGAAAAGATGAAAAAATTGAGGGGAGAAGCCACAGGAGTGGCATCAGCCATATGGATGAAAAGGGGGAAGATAAAGATGCTTGCCACATATGGCACTTCCATATGTGCTAACCCTTTTATATTAAACATATGGATGCCTTAGATCACACCACGTGGTGATCTAACAGCCCTTTTTAATCTAATTTTCTTTTAAACTTTATAAATTCAAAAAATTCCTCTAGACCTCTAAAAGACATGATTTTAATGCCAAAAATCCTTAATAGTGCCCATTAAGGGCCCCAAAAAATCTCGAGTCAAAACTCCGCTAGCAATTAGGGTTACTATTCACTCGCATAATCTAAAAATTCTTAATAAATATTAAATGTCCTTAGAATATTAAATTTCCTTCATCAATAAAATAATTGGAATTTTTATGCTTTAAGGTATGGTATTTCAAGTCCATCTAGTCACATCCTAGAAGGTTACTATTCAATAGTTTTTAGTCTAAAATAATTTATTGTTTTTACTAAAAGTTTTAA
>CANXYI012022028.1:0-22413 GCA_948208565.1 Hura crepitans
ATACTTAAGTTACATGAGTTACATAGGTCAGCCATCTATTCTTACCATTCCCTGATCAATCATTGTCATTAATCCTTATTCATTATACATATATGTTTAGGTTACAATCTACTTTCCTTAAATTAGATGATTCCATCTATAGCTTATTTCTTCATGTATGTTTTCCTATTCTATCACCATTCCATCATTCTTTTACTTCCTTTAGAAATCTTACTAAGATTACATAAGTTTATTTAATCTCTCTTTACAACTTATCTCTTGTTCTTAATGTATTTACTAATAGGTTATCTCTATTATGATAATTAAGATCTTAGTTCTTTCATTAATATCATTTAAATCCATTCAAGTTACTTTAATTAACCCATTTATAGCCCTAAGGTCTAAGAAGAACTCCCAACCACTAGATAACAGGAATCACAATGTGCAATGGCCCCTATTTTAGGCCTCAATAGTTGCACCTACCCAATCTAAGAACCGAACAAAAGACCAAGCTATAAAATGGCCCACATTTTGGACCTCAGCGTCTATACACACCCTTCTCTCGATAGCAGGGATCAGTTCTTAAGAACGTCCCAATATTAGAAAGGTAGATAACAGGGATCAGTCTGAGGACCTTCTAATATCTACAAAGGGGATAGTAGGGATCAATCCTATAGGACCTCCCAATATCCCAATACAATCATCACAACAACATAGCTGGTGAATAGCAGGGATTAGCTCTGTAGGACCTCCCAATATCCACAAGTGGGTAGTAAGGATCAGTTTATAGACCTACCAATACCTATGAGTGGGTAAGAAGGATTAGCCCGTAGGCCTCCTAATACCTAGAGTGTGTAGGCTCAAATCAATACTTAACGGTTGCACTCACCATGCACAGGCTAAAATCTGTATAGACTTAGCCTATAGCAGTTGCTAATCCCTAGTTGACCAGTTAACCTATCCAGTGTATAAGTAACTAATAACCCACATTCCCTTTTTTTTACTTTCACAGTCCTTATGTCTATTATTTGGAATATCCATACTAAATCATATTGCCTTCATGGGTCATCTGATTTTAATTGTCAATTAAGTTCCATTTAATACCTTTCTGGTTCCACCAAATTATCATATCCTTGACTCAAGTTTGATTACTTTCCTTAATTCCATTAGAGTATCTTTCTCTCTCATTTTGTGTTTGATTTTGATCCCTTTCTCTTGCTAATATATGGTCAATTTATCTTACTTCCATTTTTTTCAAATTATCTTACCCTATAATCTTATGTTGTCACTTCCGTACATTATAGCACAATAGCTTAATGCCTAGGTTTAGTGCTTTCCTACAAGTATTGTTATACTTATAATAATATTTTTATTTCCTGTATTATCTGTTATTTAACTTAATATATCTTTATGAACTTTATTACATATGTCTTTGTTAAATATAATCTTTGTTTTATGCTAGGATTCTACCAAATTACCATATGTTGGTTCCTTAAATATCTACTCATTCATTATTTGGGTAATAATAATTTCTTGCCTTGTCCTATAATTTATTCCTTCAGCCTTTTTAATAATTTTCTCGTTTTATTTCCATTTTTAGCTCTAATTTAAACTAGCTAATCATTTTTTTCCTTTCCACCAAATATTTATTAAGTTTATGTTCAGGTCAATAAGACATAATTATTAGTTCATTTCATTTAGTCATATTTTCGGATAGCTACGGGTCATCGTCAGTTTCCCCAGATAGTTATAGGTCCCTTTCATGTAAAAGTTATTATTAATTTGGTAACTTTTTCTCACTAACCTCCTAGTTAATTTCATTATTTTTTCACCTCAACCCATTATGACTTAAAGTATTTTACATCATCTAACATTACACTTATCTTAGCATACTTATTCATCATTTTAAATCCTAAAATCTTAATCAATCTCCTAATTAGATTCTTATCCCTTTGCCTAACATTTTTCACCTTACCTATTAAATACCATGTTTTTATATATCCATCTTACATTACCCCTACATCCTACCTTATTAATTTTTTCCCATAACCATGCTATTTCTTACTCATTTCATATCACTCACATCTTATACATCATACTACCATCCTAACATCCTATACATTCATGCCATACATCCATATCCATACCATGGCATACATGACATACACCTAGTCTTGCATGAATCACATACCTACACATCCTTTCCACATCCAAATCACATTCATATCATTTTATCTACTACCATTACCCATTCTAGCATGCATTATACTCCCAAATTACCATATATACATATGCTACCATCACTTCCATACACGTACATATGACTTCAACCCTGCATTTCTCTAACATAAAAGGCATGTTTCAACTAAATTCACTTACTAATTAAGAAGACCCTTAAATCCTCAAGAACTCCTTGCTATCTAGCCACCATGGTGGCTTTTCCTCCTCTTTTCAAGCCTTCTTTTGGCCTCCAAATGCCTTAATCACCTCACACACATATGTACACACGCACATGTTAGCCATCCCTAGGCATCAAATCATAGCCAAAGTCTAAGGAATTTACAAAGAACAACCATAGAAGTCACCTAACATGCTATCCTGGACTGTCTCTAAGTAGAAATATTTGGGGATTTATTTCTCCCAATTCAGAGCTCTTTTTGCTATAATTTTTCTCTCTCAATCTTCTAAATTCCAAAGAAAATTTAGAAACAACAATAATGAATTTTGGTTAAGGGATGAGGGAGATATGGCTAGAGAAAGTGGGGGATGGCATTCAAATTTTTTCTAGGCTGCCTAAACCACGAAACTTTGGAGAATTCTTTCTCCCAACTGAGAGCACCTTTCCCTTTGATTCTTTTTCCCACAATTTAGCAATAGGCTAACTTGAATTTAGAAACTAGAATCATGAATTTTGGGTGAGAAATGAAGGAGATTGGTAAATTAAAGAGAAAAGAGGCGTCCAAAATTTTCCTAGGCAACAAAAGGAATTTTTTCTTTTGATTTTTGTTTTTCTTGTTGTTCTAATGAATGTTTGCCACTTGCCTAGCCCTTTGGACACTTTTCATGGCTCCTAGGATAGCTGGCTTGGTGCGGGTGGGTCTGTGACCACCTGAACCATCTCAAAATAGCTCAATTTTAGTGATAGGGCTGCCAACTTTGGGAAATTTTTAAAAATCACACGATCATCAAAAAAATGTGTGGTTTGTTTCTAAAATCGTCATTTGATCCCAATTACATGCCTGTAAAATTTTGTGGCCTAATTCCATCCCGAAATAGGTGAACTAAAGTTTTAGGAAATTTTTATAACTCGATTAGCGATAAAACATCGGGAATTCACCAAAATTCACATAGACCTCAAAAAATTACACCATTTATATTAAAATTTATATTTTAATCCCCTCTACATGCTAGTAAATTTTCGTGACTAAACTCAATTGATAGGACAGTTTTCAAACTATCTCGATTTACATGAAACCTCAAAAATTAAGAGAATTGACAAATAATCTCCGATTTTAAAAATTCTTTTACCATTCGACTAAGTGAAATTTTTAAGCTTTAGGGTGTGGTATTTTTGGATTTATTTGGGCACTTCTCGGGTTAGTCCTAACTCAAAAATTTTTTACTACATCGATTAGTAGCTTACAGCCCAATATAAATTATTGGTTCTGCTAAAATTTTTAATTCACTCATTTTTATCAATTTTTGGTCAGTCAAAGTTTAGTTGACTAGTACCCTTTTTGCAACCATGTACCCCTTCAGTGTCCTAAATGACACGGTGTCACGCTTCAGAGTACTATTCATAAAATGATGATATTTCGGGTGTTACATACACAACAACCACATTAAATACCATAATAATGCATTAATGCCATATTAATTAATCATGCCATTTTACTCAATTTGAGGTGATTACACATAAATTTCCATTAATGTCATAAATACTATGTTAATTGTTCAAGCAATTTCCATCGCCTTAAGGTGATTATACATATGCCTAAATACCATCACATTTCAATCCCAAGTTATGCACACACATAAGCACAACTTAAACATTCAAGCACATGGTGCATGCACTTTCACATAACAAGCACCACTTAATCATTTACACACACCCATATGGCACATATTCATACATAGCACACACATTCTTGCCATTCAACATACTAACACATATACATTTTAGCGAGTACATGTACTTATCCATGCATGACTACCATCTTTCGAGTCTATTTCACTTTCATGGTATCTTCCTTCATCCACACCACTTTTCCTAGTCCTTCAACTTTCAGCATTTTGCAGATAGCATGGTACCATGTCATTGTTTGAATTTTTGAATGAAGAAATTGTTGTTGGTCTCTTCTCTCTTTTCTTCTTCTTCTTCTTCTTCTTTACTTTTCTTTCTTTCCATCTTATTCTCTTTTTCCTCATGTAGTTGCCTCTCTATTTTTTTCTTCTTTTTCCTTTCTTTCTTTCTTTCCCTTTTCTTCTTTCTCTTTCCCTCACATTTATACTGTGACCTTTTCTTTTTTTTTTTTTATTTGTTATCCCCTTTCCTTATTTCTTTTATTTCCTTTCTTCTTACTTGTATATTTTTTCTCATTCCATTTCATTTTATTTTCCTCCTTTTATTTCATTCGTTTGCTTATTAGTTATTTATTTTTCCTACACCATAATATCCCCAAACCTTCAAAATTTTAAATTTCCCAAACTTTGATTTTTCGAGAAATTTAGGCTAAAACTTTGAGGAATTTTTAAAAATCACTTGGATGAAAAAAAATCATCACATTTATTTCTAAAATCCTCAATTAGGCCTAATTAGATGCTCGCAAAATTTTGCAATAAAATTCCCACGGGAAGTAAGTGAACTAAATTCTCGGGAATCTCAAATTTTCGGTAGAATTTTGGAGATTTTTAAAATCTCACCTAGACCCCCAAAAATTATTGCATTTATTTTAAAAATCTTTAAATGCCTTTAATTAGGAGCACATAAAATTTCACAGCCAAATTTCTTAAATAGGGCAGTTAACCAACTACCTCAGTTTGCTTGCAAAACCTCAAAATTAAGAAAAATTGCAAATGACCTCAGAATCCAAAATTTCTTTCACCAATAGACTCAAGGGAATTTTTAACCATCAGGGTTTGGTATTTTTGGGTCCATTTGAGTACATCTTAGGTCATTCCTGACCTGACTCAATCTGACATTGTAAGCCATTAGATTACGGTTTATTATTATTATTGATTCTGCTAAATTTTTAAATTACGTCATTTTCATCATTTTTAGGCCCCTCAAAATTTTGTGACCAGTGCACTCTACCTCGAGCCTTGGGAAGGTGACCTAGCACTCCAGGTTCACTTTTTGAGTCTAAGGTACTATGTAAATACAACACTGGAATAGTTAGGGTGTTAAATTTCTTCCCCTCTTAAGAAATTTCATCCTCAAAATTTGTAGTGTTTGCATCGAAGGTCAATCTTTGTCTTTAAGCAACTCACATTTCTCTCGGTTTAACTTAGCCTTTACTCACTATTTAATTGTGCCACTTTCTTGGCTCTTGTGCTTCCTCTCTTAGGATTTTTATGATAGTCTCCAGCTCTCATGCTTAGGCAATAGGTACTTTTAGTTACATTCATGAGAGGGCATACTATCGTGTTTCCATTGTGCAACTCTGATTAGAGAGCCTTTGTCCATGTGTCTATATAAGACTCTCAGGATAGCTTTCCCATCTAAACTCCCTTATATGTCTAGTTCCATCTATCTTTAGGGGTCAAACCTTTTTCCATTCTTGTATCATACCTCATTACTCTCCCCTTTAACATCTCCACTGATCTAGCCTAATCATTTCTAATCATGTGACTCATTTCTCTTAGCCTTTTCCTGACTAATCTCTCATTCTTATATTTGTCAAGTCTCTTCATATTAAGGCTATCATGATGCCATGCTTAATTGTATCATGTGTATACAAAGGCAAGGAATGTTATGCACAAGGAAATGTGAAAATGCAAAACAACAAGATGCAGTTTTCAAAAATGTAATGCCCAGGCCTAGTAATAAATGCAAATCAATAAAGAGATAGCCTTTATCTTCAAAGACCTTGACACTCATCCTTATAGTCTCAACTCTATTATGTTTCTCTCATTTTACTCACTTATATTAATCTCACTAGCTATTTCAAGGCCTTTCCTCTTATTCTCTTCTAACCACTAAATCCACACTATCTCTAACAATGCCATAAGGCTTATTGCCTTAGGTTCCCTAAAAATATTTTTCTAAGAGCTTTTATTTCTAGACCAATACCTAATCAGAGTCTAAGTGACCTCAATGAATAGGTAGACAAAGCTTAGCTTAATATGTATTAACGAGAAACCATAGCCTCCCCTATATCTAGCATTACTATCCTCCAATAGGAAGTTTCTC
Source organism: Hura crepitans (assembly GCA_948208565.1). Taxonomy (NCBI): domain Eukaryota; kingdom Viridiplantae; phylum Streptophyta; class Magnoliopsida; order Malpighiales; family Euphorbiaceae; genus Hura; species Hura crepitans. Next base: position 6,392 of record CANXYI012022028.1, read on the forward strand.
TTATCCTAAAGGACTCTAATATTCAACTAATATAGTCCTCCTTAATAACTTTAACCTTCTAACTATCTAAGGAGCACCTAAATTGGAGCTCTAATACCATTAAATGTGGCATTTTCAACCCACTCCGTACACTAGACCTGAGTAGAGAGTGCCAACACATATCTGATAGCCGATTCCGCTTTCCAAAATTGTCAATAATATAAAACTTTCATTAACTAAAATATTTCTTACTTAAAGAGTTGTAAAAACTCTAAAAATCATTTGACACAATTTCTGAGGCAACTAATGGTGTCATCGTGTTGAAAATTTGACAACATAATGTCTCTATCGGGACACTCCCAAATATTAACCCTGCAAAAGTAACACTTCTATAAACTCATATCAACAACGTCAACATCAATGGATCCTCTTGATCCCCCAAATCAACACACAATTCATATCTCAGTGTATTTCATCATATCTATACATCCATTTTATATACAACCTAAGGCTATTCTCAAGTATTCACAGTTTACATCATTTATATCATTAATGCACTAAAACCATAATTATACTTCACATTTTAAATCTTAGATCACATACAAATTGCACTTTATTTTACAATCTCAAAACTAATTACATATACATATACGTCTTTCTCAAAATGAGCCTACCCTAAGTCTCCAAACTGCTCCCAGTAGAATTCTTCAAATGGCTTTTTGGGTTCTTCTAGCATCCTTTCTTATCAACTGCTTCTATCTATGCACTAGTTGAAAAGCTAGTACACTGAGTGAGATGCTCAGTGGTGTACTTAATTGAATATTTATATATATTTACACATACATTTAAATTAGTCATGCCTAGATAGATACACACCAATTTTTAATGCATTTATTTCCTATGTCAATTTAAGCATACAATTTTTCATTTAATCAAATCCTATGTACTATCGCACTTTAGAACATATGATATAACCTCATAAGCACATATGCAAATATTAATATGGTGTGCCACAAAATGACCTTATAATACCCATTCTCATAACCAATAATACATATGTCATCACAAGTGAGTGTAACGCCCGTGCATCAAGACTTTAAGAATAGTGCATCGAGACTCATAAAGGGCACTCGATGTGTTGGGTCACTAGCATAAATCTTGAGATAGGGCATATTGCCTAATAAACTTCAAGAGCTTCAAAAGGGTGAAAATGGCCTCGATTAAAAAATTTAGTAGAACTAATAAATTAAATTGGGTCGTATGTTAATAAGCCGTAGGCCCAGATCGAGTTAGGTCGAGAATGACTCAAAATGAGCTCAAACGGATGTGAAAACATCACACCTTGAAGGTTAAAAATTATAATGAGTCCAACAATGAAGGAATTTTAATTTTTTTGAGGTCATTCAAAAATTTTTTCCAAAAACCTAGCAAAATTGCAATTTTCCCCAAAATTGCGTTACCATAGTTTCGAAAGGAATTAGGCTACAAAATTTGATATACCTCTAATTAAAGGTAAATGAGCATTGTAGAACAAACTAACAATTTTTAGAGGTTCGAGCAACCATATAAAAATTCTCGAAGTTCTACCATAAATGGAATGGTTGTAAAATGCCAAATTTTTATTTCACTTACTTCCTGATGGAATTTTATCGAGAAATTTTATAGGCATGAAATTGGGATTAAACTAAGATTTTAGGAATAGACAGCATATTTGGTTGATAACCATGTGATTTTTTAAAAATCCTTGAATTTGGTAGCCCCTACATTCGAAAAATTGAGTTTTAGGGTGCTCGGGGCGGTGTATCATGACTCGAGGCATCCTGACACTCACTTACCAAATGAAGAATATGGCTAGCCTCTAGGTGGACACCTGGCCACCATTTCTTTCCCCATTTATATTTTTATTCACTCCAATTTCACTTAGAAATGTTGTCCACATTAGGGATAACATTTCCTTTTTTCTTGTAGGTTGTCAAGCCTTATTTCTCCTCCCTTGAGACCACTAAGAACTTTGCAACTAGTAGCTATTAAAGTGTGAAGGAGATGGCTCCCCTTAGTAAGCCAGAAAGGCAATAAAAAGTGGAAAGGGACTAGATAAGATTTTATGAACAACAAGGAAACACCATGTTAGAGTAAGTTGACTTCCCCTAGTTTTACTATAGTCTTTAGAAATTCTTTCTTCCTTAAAAATATTTTTGTATTAAGGTTTCACAATTAGTAATGTATGGGTGTCAATGTTTTTTAAGGTGGGAGATGTAAGGAGCAGTAAAAGGAAATATTTCATGGAAGGAGGGAAAAGGAATTTGTGATGGTCTAAGAGCAAAATTGTTGCTAGATTCCAAAGGAAAGTAACAAGCTATGTGGATTTAATTTATTATATACATGCCTTGCTTTTTCTTTGCAAATTTTATGTTGAATAAATGGTGTAAGATAGGTAGAGAAAGTAAAAGTAATGTAAATGTAAAATAGCTATGATTAGCCTTGAGTGAGTATGTATGGAATGAGTTGTTTTTTGGGAGATATGCTTGAGATTTGAAGGATTGTCCTCTTCTCCATTTCATGTTGAATTAGGGGTGTTTCTTATCTAAATTTTGATAATCTGATCAAAGTAGTTTAGACTAATAATGTGTGGTGTTGTGGGTTATGATTATGTGTGTGTCATGAGGGAATAGGTGTTGTTTAGTAGAGAGAAAAGGATGAAAAGCAAACAAGTATGAAAGGCTTAAAAACATGTTAAATAGTGGGCTAAAATGTTATGATTTTTGTGGCTTGCATGTAGGGTGTGAGGGGCTATAGTGGGGGTAGGTTGCATGGAGGATAATGCTCACCTAAGAATAGGAGGGGCGTGTGTGTGTGATATGTAGTCTAAATGGGATAATAAAAACCAAAATTGTGTTGTTTGCATTGTGTGTGGGGTTAGAGGCTAAATTGAAGAATATTGAGTGATATTGGGGTGCATTGAGAGCAGAGGGATGTGCTTAAAAGTGCTAGTCTTTAGCATTAAATTATTAAAACAATGTAAAGGTGAGTATGTGTGTGTGTAATGTGTGGTGGAAAGGTATGGGTGCAAGTGTGGTTCATGAAAAAAAAGGGGCATGAAAATGTGAGGGATATTATGTGGAACTATAAAAGTGAATTATGATGAAATGGCCTTAGGTGAAAATTAAATAATATAAGGCATGCTAGTGTGTGTGGTGTGTAGGTGAGGATAGGGACTAGATATGGTATGAGAAGTATCCTAAAAAGGTAACTTAGTTGTACATGTCTTACTTATTGATGATTCATAGCTGAACCATGGAAAGATAATAGTCATTATGTGTTATCTTTAAATGATGATGTCAAAGATGATGATATATTGATGATAATAGAGGACTAGAAGGGTCCAGAGGGTGATAGGAGATGTAATTGACATTGTTAGAAGTGTTTTTCAAAGGTCAAAATTTTTAGAATGTCACCTGGGTAGCTATTGTACTGCCTAAATTTTTGTAAAACCTAAAATTAGCTATCAAATAGATTTATAGGTTAAATATACTCCAAACAGTAATGTCTAAGTGATAGACAAGAATCTTGGCAATATCTATCTAGATAATAAATAATCTATCAGTGTTAAGTGAATACAGTTTGGAGAAATTTCAAGATAGGTGACCTAGTGGGAAGTGCATCGCCTATTGGGTTTCTTCAGGAATCTGGTAGGGGGGTGTCATATTGTTGGGCTGAGTTAAAGTCCATAATCAAAAGTTAATTATTTTTCTAAAGTTTTATAAAAAGGACTTTGAATTAGGTGACATCATTCTTACTTATTAGAATTTTCTATCTTCCTTTATCACTAGGCAATCAAACACAGGAGCCCTAGAAACCAAGTGTCTATAGTTGCCTCAACTTTAGAGAGGCGACTACAGAGCGTGTAAGGTGACCCAAAGCTCAAAATGATGCATACCTTATGGGGTGACCCTTTTTGTAGATTTCCTGATGTTAACTTGGGTAGTGCTAAAAGACATTACACCTGAAGTTGTTATGATTTAAGCAGTGCTATAGACATTGAACTTGAAGTTGGTTTATTTCAAATAGTGCTAGAGACATTTTATCTTAAGTATATTTTCCTTTAGACAGTACTTGAGACATTACATTTGAGGTTGATATGATTTAGGCAATGCTAGAGAAATTATACTCGAGGTTGATTTTTTTAGATAGTGCTTGAGATATTTCATCTGAAGTTGATGTGATTCAAGTAGCGGTAAAGACATTACACTCGAGGTTGATTTTTCTTTAGAAAAATGCTTGAGACATTGCATCTGAAGTTGATGTGATTCAAGTAGTGCTAGATACATTACACCTAAGGGTGATTTTTCTTCAAATAGTGCTTGAGACATTGCATTTGAAGTTACTATGATTTAGGCAGTGCTAGAGACATTACACCTAAAATTGATGTTGGTTTAGATAGGACAAGCCATTATATCTAACCTTGATAAATTTGTTTGGATGAATTTTTTCCATTTTTTGTTGACGATGTGTCAATATCCTTGCCCCTGTAATAGAGTGAATGATGGGTGAACTTTTTTTCTTTCAACATTTGTGATGTTGCACATAAAATTCTTGTGAGCATGGTGTTGTTACATAAAAAATTTTGCTTGCCCCTAACAAAATAGAAGTATAAAGTGTCAGTGACTATATTACAATTAGAATTTTGATGTATGTTGTATGTGAGTTCTTCTTTTATCAATGCGATTGTTATGTTTTTTCAATCATCGCATTTATTATTTGTATGTATATATATGCCTTTTTCATTTTATGATTCTTATTTTGTTTTTGTTTTTGCAAAAATTTAAAGGAAATAACATGAATATGACAAGAAATCTATAAATTTCATAAATAAAAATATTAGAGTACAATGGTTTGTGTCCTAAGCTAATATGTACAAATGTCAAAATAAAAAAAGATAATCTAAGGAGTTGGAGGGTGTCTCTAGGCCTAAAGCACCTAGATCTCTGCTTCGATTGAATACACCTTAGCAATCAACTCATGATAAGTGTCCTCAATCTTTATTCCTAGGTCTGTGCGTATAAATTGGAGTTGCTCCATAATCATTGTTTCCATGCCTCATAGTAAGGTCTTGTATGAGGGTAGGGGTGCTAGTGAAAAAATGGTCCTACCTTAGCTAGAAGGTGAGCTAGTAGGTAAGCCCTCACCTAGTAACTCTACTAAGTCTTCTATAAAGCAATTATCTTTAGGTCCTAAGCCTTTTGACTACTCCTCTAGCTACTCGTCGAGCTCTACAGCTATGAGTAATCTATAGCCTGCAGGTGTCTAGGGATTACTTTTTGTGAACTCTATAGTGATGTAAGTATTTATGTCCACTCAAAATTGCTACTGAAGGGTGCTACCTAAGTGCTACTTCAGAATGCCCAGCTCGAGTAGGATAGTTGTGATGATTCCACATACTACAATGCCCTTACTAGGGGATCTACTGGCTTGATGAAGGTGCACTAGAATGGTCAGTGTGAGATTGAATTGAAGAATGTGCTTTATGGCCTAATGTCTATAGACCTTGGTTTGATTCATCTGACCAGCACTACTGACATGCTTGAGATAACAAATTATGGATTGAGGTAGTGATGGACTGAGTCTTAGATGGATGACATCTTAGTCCGACTGGCTTAAAAAGGCATGCTAGTTTAACCGAGGAATTTCTAATGCTTATTGAGGGACTTAAGGATCTCCATCACTCCATTTATGAATAAATGTAGAAGCTTTATAAACTATAAAAAGGATAGTTGATGTCATGTCCCTAGTGTCGCAAACTGAATCACTATAGTATCATTAGGTTATGAATGTCTGATCTAGAGTATGTTTAGGAACTTTATGGTGACGATAGGATATATGGCACATCTTCAAATGTAGAATCCCTGCCACCCCACTTGTGTGAGCAGTTGATCAACCTGCTCAAGAACACCTAACTCTCTCAAGGTGTGAGTGTAGAGGTAGTAGCTCCCAATTAGTTTGATAGTGGAGAGGCATCGAAACTACTTAGCTTCTTCATGGCTAAGCCAATTGAATATAGCCACATGCTTGGACATAAGCTGATGATGTGGATAGCTTTGTTGTTGTTTAGAAGGCATGGTGGATTTTATATAAAAGGAGAGGTTTAGAAATATAGGTAAAAGGATGAGATTATAAGAAAATGTCAAAATAGGAAAAAATGGCTTTTAAATAGTAACTAGGCTGAAATAGCCATTTTTTCCACGGTGAAATAGCCATTTTGGATAATAGAAAATGGCTATTTTAGATATTGGAAATGACTATTTTGATATCCAAAATGGCCATTTTTCATTGCAAAAATGGCCATTTTTAGCCTCCTCAAAATGCCCATTTTTAAGGTAAAAATGGGCATTTTTAACCTCTTAATGTATAAATGCATTCAAGCATGTATTCGAGGGCTCCTAGGTTCGGTTTATTTAATGATGATAAAAAGGACAAAAAATCCTAAAAATTAGATTTTTCCATCTGAACTAAAGATCTTAAAATTTTCTTTAAAAAAAACTGAAAATGGCCATTTTGAGAACCAAATCAGTCATTTTGGCCTAAAATAGGCCGTTCCGATGCGTGGGATGCCTGTTTTGGACCCAAAACATCAAAACGACCATTTTGGCTTCAAAAATGGCTGTTTCTGTGCACAGAATGGCCATTTTGGGCCTAAAGCAGCCAAAGCGGCCATTTTGCTCAAAAAAATAGCCATTTTGCCCAAAACAACCATTTAGCCCCTAGAAACAGCCATTTTGGGCCGTTTTCTTCCTAAAAATGCCCATTTTGTGCCTCGAGGCCCGTGCATAAGAACCAATTGGGTTATTTTGAGCTAAGGTTGGTTAATTTAAAGAGAGAGAAAATATTCTAGAGAGAGAAATACATAAAAAATACAAAAGAATATTATTTTCACATCATATTTTGGATTTTTTTCAAAATTCAAGCATCGTTTTTCAATGCAACCCGAGATCTTTGTGAAGGCAAATATACTGGTATGTTGACCGACCTGTTTTTCATCCATTTTTCATTTTTTTTCTACATTTTATCCATCTACCAGTTAGATACGATAAATTATTTATGCCATATGTTTGCATTTGCGAGACTGCTTATTTTCCTTTAATTTCTATCTGTGCCTTTATTTTTGCTTCGCATACAAAATATTATTTTTGGTCATTTGGGCTGATTTTATTTTTCTTCTTACATTATCCATCTACTTCATTTATGTCATATTTTGTATTTTTAAGGCTATCTATTTTATATAATTTCTATCTATCTTCATATTTTTACTTCGCATTAAAAATATTATTTTTGGTCATTTGGGCTGATTTTATTTTTCTTCTTGCATTATCCACTTATTGGTTAGATGTGGTAATTTATTTGTGCTATATTTTATATTTTTTATGGCTGTCTATTTTATTTAATTCCTATTTGTCTTCATATTTTTGCTTCGCATCAAAAATATTATTTTTGGTCATTTTGTGCTGATTTTATTTTTCTTCTTGTATTATCCATCTACTAGTTAGATGTGGTAATTTATTTATACAATATTTTGTATTTTTGTGGTTGTATATTTTATTTAATTCTTATATGTCTTCATATTTTTGATTCACATCAAAAATATTATTTTTGGTTGTTTGTACTGATTTTATTTTTCTTTTTGCATTATCCATCTATCAGTTAGATGTGATAATTTATTTATACAAAATTTTATATTTTTTCTACTATTTATTTTTATTTAATTTCTGTCCAATTTGCTATTTTTCATTCACATGCCAATATGTTGTTTCTGTTGTTGTGATGGGAGTAATCTGATTATTTAGGGGCTGATTGTTGACATTATTGTCCATTATTTGGTAAATTGTATTTTAGGTATTCCAAAATGTAATTTTTTATTTTTTATTCGGTTAGATTCTATTTTAGGTAATTGCCTTGTATTTTATTTTTTGATCGAATTATTTCCCTATATATTCTATGAATGTTGTAATAATTAGGAAAATGATTTTTTTTACGAGATTGAAAAAATAACCAAAATATTTCTATTTAATCAATTGGTGTTATATTAATAAAATCGGGTTTGATTTTTCTTAATAAAAGTCACAATAAAATTATTTCCTAAAAGAACCAAAGTTCTGAAATTAAATTCATTACTTGATTTATGTATAACACCCCTAATTTTAATCCCGAAATATTCCACGCCCACCGAATTAGGTATAAAAATGGTTTTACAAGGTAAAAAGAAATAATGGTCAAAATCATATTTGTACCCAAAAAATTGGTGTTTTATTAATAAAATAAATTTTGATTCTTTCTCAATAAAATTTACAACAATGACATTCATTTTTCCAAATTGACCTTTGAGAACCAAAGTTCTCAAACCATTCTTCCAAATAAAAGTCATCACAATAAAATTCATTTGTCCAAATTGACCTTTAAGAACCAAAGTTCTCTAACCATTCTTCGAAATAAAAAATGCCACAATAAAATCTATTTTCTCCAAATTGACCTTTGAAATCAAAGTTCTCAAACCCATCATCCAATTTAATAAAAACTATTACAATAAAATCCATTTTTTTTAAATTGGCATACAAGAACCAAAGTTCTCAAAATAATCAATTGCCCAATTCCATGTATGTTATTTTGATTTCAAGCACATATTTATTTTTCTGTAAATATATTTTGTAACTTTTATATGAATGTGTGATTTACTTCCATTGCAAAATATCACTTAAGAATGGAATAGCGTCTTAAATTTAAATCAAATTTCTGTATTAATTTGAGGTATAAATAAGAGTAGGGTTCCGAACCGCTCTGGTTTTGGCCCTACAAGTTATTTCTTTTTCTCGACTTCATCAGGTGGCATTTCTACCTTGTGGTGCCCAACTTGCACCCCCCTAAGATAATAAGAAAGGGGCGGCCCTAGATTCCTTTAGCTTTCTTCTTGTCTTTTGAGACTTGAGGAGAGAGGCCTAAGTTAAGTCTAAAGCTGCTTCGGTTTGGTCATTGTTAGGAAAATCAAAAAGGGTCACGCGAACATGGATCCTCATGCCACTTGAGCTTTTTGGTATTAATGGGTGACAAATTTCTTCAAAAACTCCATAAGATCCTTAATCTCCACTCTATATGGGAAAATTCTACTTTGGCTCTATTTAATGGCTTCAAATTTCTCTAAAGGGTCCTACTTGACTTTTCCTTTCTAAAGGTTATAACCTACCACTGGGACCTACAGTTCTATGTTTTTCAATTTTCTCATTAAGAAATGTGCCCCCTATCTAAAGAGTTTATTGTAATATTAAGGGTGTCTTACTTATTTGAGACACCACCTTGCTATTCGAGCCGTGTTTCTTATTACCGATATGAAGTGGTCAATGCACTTGGCATACTTCTATCATTAGCAATTAGATGGGTCCCAAGGCGAAAGCTTATTTCTCTAAATCTACTGCTGGTTTATTTTGATAGTTATACAGTCATATCATCTCTACGGGTAGGGGTAAATTTATTCATTTTCTTCATTAAATATCTTACAGTTAGATTTGATGGCCATTTTGGGGATTATCCGTGACACCTCTTACTAGATTCCTGAAGAAACCTAATAAGAGTGCATTTCCCACTAAGTCACCTATCTTGAAATTGTCTTCTCGATTCATTCATTTAACTTTTACCAAATTCCTATTATTTGATTCAGCTTAACTCCAAAATTCATTATGTCTTTTTATAGGCTTAACTTAAGGTCATACAAGTCTATTTATGCCATAAATAGCCATTTGTAGACTTTTTAGATTTTTTCTTAAATTTGGTAGCATAATGGCTATTCGGGTGACTATCCAAAATTTTAAACTTGTAAAAACACTTTTATAAACTCATTTCCACATCTCCTGGATCCTTATGGTCCCCCAAATATCAACCTAGCATCATCAGTCTATCAATTCATCAACATAAGCCTTAGGTCACAATCAAGCAACCATAAATTAAAGCCTCAGGCTCATATACCATAACATTAAATGAATAAAACCATACATTCATAGAAGCCAATAACTGACTGATTGCATATCACAGTCTACACTTATATACATATATACATTACATGTCTTTTATCTACATAAAACCCATTTTCCCACCTAAGTACATTAAGTGCAAAAGTTATACAATGTAAACATTTCAACCTTTTAGTAAGTATCCTCTGAACTCTGGCTGCATGCTTTACAAGGCTATATCTCTATTTTGGTTACCTACACACCAAAATAGGTATGTTGAGTATATAGTATACTTAGTGGTGAACTTAAGCATTTAAATCATGTCATATGGTTTGTTCATGCGGATATAAAGTTAATATTGTTTACTCCAGGTTATTAAGTCAATAATTAAATTTGTTGTGTCAAATGACCAAAATACCTTGCACTTGTACATAATAAGTTACCATTCATTTAATTATTTAAAAACCATGTAAATCATGAATTTAGGCCATTTCCAATAATAATAGTCAAGTAATTAAATTATCAGGTCAATAAATGTTATACATGCAAAATTACCAAAATACCCCTTGTTCATGTGCACTGGTTATTTAATCAGTTGATTATACCAAAATCTAGCAAAATTTAGTAATATCTATAATTATTAGTGTTGTATGTTATTTATTTCCTTATATTAACATGGCCGACTAGATAGACAACACGTCAATACACTAGAACTAGAGGGAACTAAAAATTAGTGCAATGATCCACATTTTAGACCTTAATTATTGCACCGGTCTAGTAAATATCATGGGGATTAGTCTGTAGACCTCCTAAATTAGATATTCAAATTAATTAATTAATCTGGTTTGCTCAGTAGACTTATCTTATCTAATAGACTAGTGTAGTGGCCCTTCGGGACCTACGCCGTTGCACTAACATAATCATATAAATAGCACTAACTATGCAAAACTTCATAATGGTCTATCAAACAGACTAGTACAGTGGCCTTAATATAGACTTTGACTATTGTATCGGCCTTGCGTAAAAATTAGATGGTGTAGCAGCTGCTAAAACCCTAAGTTGACCGGCCTACCCATCTAGTGGGTGTCTAACTAATGGGCCATATTCTCAATTTTTGTTTATTTCTTTACTAATTAACTTCTTATGATATTATGGAATGAAAAACAGACAGATAAAAATTTTATAGCATAGTTCAATTTTAGCCCGGTCCGGTATAGCTATAATCAGGCAGTACTGGGTCAATTTTCAATTATATTTTTAGGTCATGTGTTAGCTAATATTCAAGTCATATTATTCTTAATTTCATTATACATTTAATCATTATTTATGATCCATTTACTATCTATGTGAACAATTGCTTCAGTAATGGTCAATTTAGATGGTTTTAGGTCATTTACAAGGTTTGTAATAATCCTTTCTAGGTCCATTTCTTAGCTTTTTTCAGTGTAGTTTTCACCAATACATTAATTACTTTCCATAGGCCTAAAGCCAACATCAGTTAGGCCACTTAAAAGGCCTAACAATAGGCATTTATGCCATTATATTTAATCACAACTCATAGCCCTTTTAGGCACATTTTTAGGTCTATTTTCATTTATTTGCACATTAATTAAGCCAATTATATTACAACCATCATTATATACATATTATAGGCCTAATTACACATCATTCAAAGTTGATGACATACATACATACATGTATCACTACTTAATCAATATTCAAACTATCTCAAGATACCACATACACACAGACATGCTTTAGAACCCTTAACCATCATTTTATTCTATTGATTAAGCATTGAACACACACTTAATACATGCCAATAATCTTGGGTACTTACACTCCTCATGTATATCCTATCATTTCCAAGCCATGTACACATGATTAGTCACATTTAAATGCTAAAACTCATCACTTTGCCATCAAACATCATGTGCACACACTATAATTCATCCACTAGCTCTTAGCGATTCCCTAATACAAGTCAAAAATACACAAACTCATGCATTAGCCATGGAATCCATTCATTTAAAATCACAACCATCAATTCCCATTCAAATGCTACTTTAAGCATTACATAAACTCTTTTAAACCCCTAATTAACTCTCAGCTACCAAGTGTTCTAACATTCTTACACGGTAACCTCTTATTTCAACTCCTAACTTAGCATCCACTTAATCGTATTTTTAAAAAACTTCACTAAGGTATCACAATACAAGCAACTTAGCACCAAATTTACCAATCCTAAAATGGATTTCTAGCTCTTAACTACATAGCATGAGGCAAATGCCTAAGTTCACATACCTCAACTTACAAGAGAAGAAAATAGCTACCAATTCAAAGCCTTCAAGCACCTCAATTCTAGCCCCCACGAAAGCTTTCTCTTTCCTTTTTTAAGCTACTTCCTTCCTTGAATTACCTCAAAAACCATCCAAATACATGCCCTTAGACCTTATACTTCCCAAACAACCATTTAAAGCCAAAAATAACCAAGAAAAATGAAGTAGGATCCTTAAAAACTCTCATAATCCACTTGCTAGACTACTTTTAACCTAAGGGCCTTTGGAGAGTTTTAACTAAATCTTGTAAAGTCCTTTTGTTGTAATTCTTCTTCCCTTAAGTCCTTAACACAAAAAAGTGATTTTTAGTGGTAAGAATTTTTAGAATTGAATTGAGGAAGAAGATGAAAATTAGTTTTATTACTGATGATGGTGTCAGTTTGGCAGTGGAGAAGAAGGAAAAATTCATTTCTTTGTGAGTGGATTTTGCCATCTGTCAAGGCAAATTTTACACTTGGCATGGCCCTATGGCTAGCCAAATGGCATGGGTGGGTCCTGCAAACACTTGAAACATCCTAAAATGGCTCGATTTCAGCTAAAAATTTAGAAATTTGCCAAAATTCATAGGGACCTCAAAAAAGTATGTTATGTGTTGAAACCACTTCATTTTATTCCCTCTACATGCTCGTAAATTTTTGCAGCCAAATTCCATTGATAGAGTGGTTTACAGACTATGTCAATTTTCATGCCAACCTAAAAAAATATAAGAATTTACAAATGACCTCAAAATTCAAAAGTTATTTCACTAATGGACTCAATGGAATTTTTTAGCATCAAGGTATAATATTTTTGGGTCTGTTTGGCACATCTTGAGTGATTCCCAGCCTAACTTAGTTTAACACCACAAATCAATAGCTTATAACCCAAAATGAATTATTGGTTCTACTAAAATTTTAAATTTGGCCTTTTTTATCATTTTAAAGTCGCTTGAAGTTTTATGACTAGTGCCACTACCTCGGTTCTCATGTAAGTGACTCGGCACCTCGGGCACACTTCCTAGACCTAGTGGCACTATTCATAGAGCCTCACCATATGGGCATTACATTATCAACTATTTAATGTGATAAATGATTTGATTAAGGGTTTGAATCATTTCCCTTATGTCCTCGCTAAAACCATTATGGGACTTAATGCAATGCCATCAATTGATGCTAATTTCTTCCATGGGAGCTTGCTTCTACTTTAGGGTTTTTTTAATAATATGCTACCCCTTAAAGGGGTTTTTGCCCTATTCTTTAGTCTATCTTTTACCTAAGAAGCCTTTTTAGGTTTTCATTCCTAATAGACTTTTAAAGAAAGATTGCCCTTAATGGTTTTTCACCCTATCCTCAGCTTGACTTTTGCTTAGGAAGCCTTTTAGAGTTTTCATTCCTAACAACTTTTTTTTTATCATAGAAAAAGCTTCGCTTATTGAAAGATCTTACCCCTCATGTTCTTTAGGTTTTATAGTCTGAAACATTTATTACCTTATGCCATTATGTGTCACTTTATAGATGTTGGGCAATGGTCCCTTTGGTTGAGTGCTAAAATTAATGATAGCATAATTTTTAAAAGCACTTAGATTCCTTTACAATATATGCATTGTAGTGGTGCATCAGGTTATATTCCTTTGGTTAGCTTACACAAGGTCACATTTTGCATTCCTGGTTGCTATGTGAGGTAGTTTGGTTAGACTAAAGGCATTGTTACTCATCCATTATCTTTTAGAGGGGGAAACTTGTTTGTCACTTTTGCTATTAGTTATCATGACTTGTAGAAGCATTTACTTCTAAAGAACTATATTCCTCCCAAGGCTATTTGTAACCTTTGGACCTCTGATGTATATAAAGAATGGGTGACTAGTTCTTTTAGAGACAACTGGACCCGTTGGCTAAAGATGGAAGGTTAGAGCATTTACAAGAGATAGAAGATCTAAAAATGTACTCTTTTATTGCTTTTTTGAATTTGTATAAAAATAATGTAACATCTCTACTTCTATAGTCTATAAGATGCTCAATTGAGCTTATTAAAATAGTCCTATTTACTTGTAACATATTGGCATTTTATGATAATCATAACATGACATTAATGCAACAACACATTTTCTCATTTAATTAAGGGAAATCTTAATTACATGTTAAATTCCTATCTTTAATCAGCCTTCATGTGTTTTCTTGATTGACTATTTTATCTCAGCCCCTATTTATTGCATAAGATTCCTTTTTTCAGCTTTCACTCTATTGAGGCACCCATTTTTAGTAAGGCAGCTATTTTTTAGTTTTTAATAGACATGGCTATTCTTCTCTTCTTTTTATCTTTATTTGTCTTTAGCCATAGAATTATTTTAATCTATCCATATTTGTAGCCTCTTTAAACTCATTTCTATCATAATCTATAAGGATTGTAGTGCCTCTTAGCAGTAATTACTTAAGGATGAATGGTCCTTCCCAATTCAGTTTGAACTTCCCTCTCAAATTAGTAAGACCCATCTTTATCTATTTGAGGACCAGTCCCCCTTTCTTTAACTTTTCATTTTTTAACCTTTTGCCAAAGGCTTGTGCGATCATTTTTTGATAAACTTGATTGTAATAATTAACCCTCAGTCACTTCTCATCTAACAAGTTCAACTATTGAATCTTTGCTTAACATAGGCCACTTTTAGGAATTTCTACTTTTATCGCTGCTCTCAATGATATGAAGGAAATGGAGTGGCACCCGTTGAAGTTTGGATAGTTTTCTTATAACCCTAAAGAATGAGTGAAAGTCTATCAACCTAGTCTCTATAAGATACAACTATCTTGGCTAGGATCTTTTTGACATTTTTATTTGCTGCTTCAACTGCTCCACTGGTTTATGGTTTGTAAAGAGAGGGTTTATAGTGTTGTACCTTGTATTTTTATAATAATGCCTTTGTTTCATCTTGAAATTAGACACCATTGACTAAAATTATATGGTGTGGAACCCCATTTCTATAAATTAGATTCTTCTTTATGAACTTAGCCATTTCTCTTGCCCCTAATTTCTTAAAAGACTCTACTTTAACCCATTTTGAGAAATAGTCGATGGCCACCATAATGAAATGATGCCCATTTAAGTTTGTCGAATGTATTTCTCTGATTATGTCTATCCCCAAAGAGATGATAGATTATGCAATTTTGATATTGAAACATTTCTTAAGTCCTTATATTGCTAACACTTATGGCACTTTTGTACATACTTTGAACAATCATGGTCTATAGTGAGCAAAAAGAACCCTTGGTGCATGATCTTTTTAGCTAACTCCAAATAATTCATGTGTGTGCCATAAGACCCTTTATTTATCTTTTCCATAATCCTCTCTATTTTTTTCTTTTCTAAATAATGGAGCTGAAGACCACCTACATGCCTTTTGTATAAGACCCCATCTACATTGATAAATTGAGAGCTTCCTTAATACCCTTTTATCTCTGTCTGTAGCTTCTTTAGGCAATACTCATTTCTCTAGGTAATTTTGGATATTGCAAAACCATGGTTTATCTTCTCCCTATCCTACTTTTATTATCTATTCTATCTTATAACATGGTTTTTTTGAATTAGAGTTAAACACTAGTTTCATGACTATTCCTTCTAGATTATCCCATGTAGAGACCAAGGTGGCTAATGCATTTGCTAATTGATTCTCATCTTTAGGAACATGGCAAAAGGTGCACATCTTGAACTATATGTTGATAGATCTCAAGTGCTTTGCATAGGGCAT
>CANXYI012022133.1:0-10487 GCA_948208565.1 Hura crepitans
TCTAGCATATCTATCAGTTAAAGTTCAGTTCTTTGATGTATTCTTATTAAGCTACCAGGTTATCATTTTGGAGAAAATTGGATTCTGAAGTAGAGGTATCCTAGTATTGCTCCAGTGTTTATTATTTCTTGAAGGATAACATTTATTGAAATAAAAGAACTGAGAATATAGTTGTGAGAGCAATGTAATAAGAGTCTTATTAGGCTCAGCATAATTTTCAGTGAGTGTTTAAGTTGTCTATGAGAAAGAAAGATAGGTTGTTGGGTTATGCATTACCCTAAAAGTGACTGAACAGTGTGAATGTGTAGGATTTGTATCCCCTATTTTGGGTGATGATCTTCTTGATCATTGAAAGAGGCTAGGCTTCTTTCTTTTAAGTTTATCTAAGATCTGAATGCTATCAGCTAAGGATTTAGGGAAGTTAATATTACCAAGATTTGGTGTAGGACTCAGTGTGGACATTGTTAGTCTTTGGTGATGTCATCAAGGCTCACTAATGCCTTTGCAATTTTATGGATTGCAATGTGAAAAGCTTTTAGTTTTATGTAGACCCATGGTAATAGTATTACTGGATGATCTTTTGGTGTATTCCAGGAGCCAAAAATAATATGAACAACATTTGAGGGTTGTGATGCAAACCCTAAAAGCAAGATAGTTGTGTGCCCAACTCGAGAATTATGAATTGGGTAGAGGAAGCTTTCTTAGGCCACATAGGTTCAATTGAGAGAGTCAGAGCTAGCCTCAGTAAAGATAAGGCAGTGTTGAATTGACACCCTTTGGGAATGTAACTCAAATAAGAAATTTTCTAAGCTTAGCTTATGTTAGAAAGGACTGGTAAGAGGACTTTCATTGTTGTTACTCTATTGACTGGATTAATCTAAAAGGAGGTAAGAATTGTGTGAGATAAGCACTATTAAGATAGTTTTGCTAAGTTGAAATAGAGGTTGATAGAGGATCCTACCTTGATTCAACTTGAACAAGGTAAGGACTTTGTTATATGCAAGAATGCTTCACTAAATAATTTGCTAGGTGTTAATGTTGAATGAAAGGTAGTGGCTTATGCTTGAAGGAAATTGAAGCCACGAGAGGAAAATTATCCTCCCTCTAATTTAGGGCTAGTTATCATTGTAGTTGTGTTGAAATAGATGACGACATTATCAGTATAAGATGAATGCTATATAAGTATAGATTATTAAAGTTGAAATACTCCTTACTCAGGAAAAGGGACTTGAAATGGAGAAGCTAGATGGAGTTGATTCAGGATTTTAGTTGCTTGATTGACTACCTGCCAGAAAGAGTTAAGGTGCTAATAAATGCTAAGTATAGGGAAATCTATGGGGACCTCAAGAGATTATGAATGTCAGACTACCAGTTATTTTAGAAGAGGCAGCAGTAGCTGAGTTGCATGTAAAGTTAGATTTTAGATAACAAATTAAAGCAAATTAGGTAAGGGACAAGTAGATGGTTCAGATAATTAGCTAAGCTAAAGAGGGGAAAACCCTAAGGTGTCAGTTAATAAAAAGTGAGTAGTAGACTTATTAGAACAGATCGTGTACATTTTGTATAGAGGATCTGGGATATAGATGTTTAAGGAAATCCATGAGTCTCTTTGTTCCAAGTATTCTGGAAGGAAAAATTTAAGTTTAGGAATTTTATTCCTTGATGGATTCGTGTGAAAAAGAGTAGTAGAGTATGATATTAAGCATTTGAGACACCAACAGGTAAGATCTAGACATCAGAATCCTTCTAAATTGTTGTATCTTACAACTATATCAAAATGAGAATAAGAAAAGCTAACTTCGAGTTGTGTAAAGAGTTCACTATTGTGTAAAAGTAGATGTAATGTTGCACAAATAGTTGTTGGCAAATAATCAAGACAGTCGAAGTTACCCAATTAGGATGGATTAATTTTTAAATAGGTTGGCTAAATTATAAGGTGATGAGCCATCAAATTTCATGTTGTGGTAGTGACTTTCATTTGAACAGGGATTTTATTTTATTGTCAAGCTATGGCAAAAGCTATAAGCAGCTTTAGGCAGCAGACTAGCTCGTTCTCAATTTATCATCCTTAGTTTGATAGATAGTGAGAGAGGGTGATACAAATAGTTGATCACATGTTATGAGACAATACTAGTAAGCCTATGATTATCTGATACATGTACATGTTTTTGGCTAAGAGTGCCTATGATAATAGTAATCAATTTAGTTTGGAAATAGACTCTTATGAGGTATTATATAATACATAATGCAAGACTTTTCATACTAAGATGAGATTAGAGATAGAAAGTCTTCAGACTAGACTTGATCAAAAAGGTTAAAGAAAAGTGAAATGAATCATAAAAAGGGCTGAAAGTAGTATGATTAGATAGGAAGGTTGTGCTAACTTGAAATAGGAAAACTACAGAATATATAGTTAGAGACAAAGTATTCTAGAGTTCTCTAAGGAAACATGTAAGAAAAAGGTAATTAAAACCTAGGTTATCAGACCCTATGGGGGTATTGATAAAGTTAGGACCTCTAACACATAGACTTGTATTACCACTTATGGTACAGTAAACATAATGTTTTTATGTTTTATGCTCATAGGGATAGATTAGACCTATTACATATGAGTTGGATAGCAACTATGGAAGTATAGCTCGATATAAGTTATACCTAAGAAATAGTGTAAGTTATGATATTTGAAATGAGGTAATTACAAAGATGAGTCCAATACCATTGTTATAGTGCTATGGAGATATAAAAGTATGAAGGAAGCTACCTGAGAGCTAGATGAGCAAATGGGAGCTCAGTATTCTACTTCATTTCTCCAAGTAATTTCGAGGATGAAATTTTCATAAGAAGGGAAGAAATGTAATGCCCACTTCTTGAGGCTCTAAAAATAGTGTCATAGGGTCTGAGAAGTGCACTCGAGGTATAGGGTCACTTACACATGGATCGAGGTAGTGGCACAAGTTGTAAAACTTTGAGGGGCCTTAACTGGATGAAAAAGAACAATTAAAAAAAATTTGCAAAACCAACAATTCATTTTGGGCTATAAGCTACCCATTAGGCTAATAAAAAAATTTTCGGGTCGAGACTAATAGGAGGTATGCCCGGACGAACTCAAAAATATTGAACCCTGAAGCTAGAAAATTATAATGAGTCTAATAGTGAAAGAATTTTTTTAAACAAGAGGTAGTTTGCAAAATCTCATAATTTTTAAGGTTGGCATATAAATCAAGGCAATTTGAAAAGTGCCCAATTGATGGAATTTAGGCATGAAAATTTACGAGCAAGTAAAGGGGATTAAAATTGGAATTTAAAAAAAATGGTGCAATTTTTAGAGGACTGAGTGAATTTTAATGAATTTTCAATGTTTCCTAAAAAACTAGGATAGTTTAGGAATTTTTAAGACAATTTTGATGTGTCAAAATAAGGCCTACAACAATGCCAAGTGGTTGAGTAACAATGCCAAATGGCAAAGGGCATGGGACAAGTGGACTTCCACTTTTTAAAGAGCAAAACTCATTTTGCTCATTTTTCTCTTCTGCCAGGCCACTGCTGATGCCACCTTCTATGTATTTTGGCCATAACTTTCTTCTCTAATGGCCAAATGAAGTGATTCTAGTGGCCAAAACTTCTTTTCGATGTTAGGGATTATCATGAAAAAGAATTAGGCCAAAAAGAGTTTAAGAGTAAAAAATTAAACAAGGTGACTAATTTAGAACATTTTTAAACCATGACACCAAGTTGAGTTTGTGGCTCTATCTCCCTTATTTCTTGGGCTTTTTGGGTGATTTTTGATTGTAAATCATAGCTAAGACATGTATGTGTATTTTTATGATACAATGGTGGCCATTAGGTGGCAAATAATGGGTCACAGAGGAAGTACAAATCTACCTTAAAAGCTAGAACTAGCCAGGCAATAAGGTTAGAAGGAGGATAACATCTTCAAAGTGCCAGGTAAGTGAATTTACAACCCTTTGTTCATGTGTTTTGGGTGCTTAGGTTAGTAAACTTTGTGATATGGTGTTGGAATGTTGAAGTAATGGATGAATTTCTCTTTGGTAGTGATGAACAAGTGAACACCTAAAATGCTAGGAAGTATGTTTTAAGGAGATTGTTGAAATTGGCTTCATTTCATTGCTATTTTTGGTGGATAAAATTACTTGTGTTGGTTATTCATAGATTGAGACATAATTTCAATAATGTATGAAATGTTAGAGGGAAGTTTATGGCCATTTTAGTATTGAAAAAAATGGTAATATTAGCATGGGAAGCTAGTACCTGAGAGCATTATTCTCAAGGGATTACATTATGGTGACAAGTAACTTAAGATAATTTGTTTGGAATTGAATATGAATGTGGCATGGCATGTGTGTTTGATTAAATTTTGATGCCAAGTGAAAAGGATATGGAATTTGAGTACATTTTCTTATAGTACCCAAAAGTATGCATTAGTGGCATGATTTGTGAGATAGCTTATAAAGATGTTTAGAATATGCTTAATGTTAGTTATGATTTTTGCCTTTAATGATCATGAACTTTGAAGGATGAACATGACATAGTAACATAACAGAGTGCACTTGAAATATGCCTTGAATTGGCTAGAAAGTCTTGAACCAAATAATGTACTTAAAATATAAGATAAATGACCTAAAAGTGACTTCACATAAGTAAATAAATAGAACCCTCCTTATGCCTCTAAGAGGCTAGGATTAATTTACATCTTGGCCATGGATTTGTCCTAGTGATAGTGGCATGCTGCCTAGATTTTGGCTAGGGAATTAGCCAAGTTTTAGTGGATTTGATGCCTATATTTTGGGCATGGACTTTGCTTAGATTTAATTGGCCTAATGCCTAGTAAAATGTTAAAAAGAATAGTGAAAACTGTAATGAAATCGGATGTAGAACAGGCCTAGAAAATAGACTTCCAAAAGTGGTCGAAATGACCTATAATTGTTCAGTGGACCTTTATATGAACCAAAAATACTACTGGACTAGAAAGTATTAGGTTTTAAAGTGGAACTATCATGATAAATTATAATATAAGATACCTTAAATTTTGGCAATAACAGATTTAAAAATTATTTCTGAATTTTACCCAGTAAAGTCAAAAAGCGGCTATACCAGTTCGAATAAAATTTTGAAGTACAAGATTAAATTATTTTCTATCTATTTTTTAGACTTAAATATTATAAAAATAATTTTAGCTAGTAAATCAAGTTAAATTAGCTACTTAGGCCATTGGTTAGACACCCATTGGATAGGTTGACTAATCAACTTAGGGTTTTGTAGCTGCTAGTTATTAGTGGCTAGAGAGGTCTATGGACTAATCTCCATTATGTCATCGAATCATTTTAGATATTCATTAGTGGCTAGATAGGTCTATAAACTGATCTCTATTATGTCACCCAATTATTAATAGTTATTTGTGGTTGGGGATGCCCATGGGTTGATCTCTGTTATCCCACTCAGTTATTTTACATGTGGATGGGGAGTCCTACGGGCTAATCTCTATTATGCCACTTAGTTATTTTATTGTGTCTGTGGAGGCTATGGCTAATCTCCAATATGGCACACATGACGGTGCAACAACATAGCTTCAGAATAAGGACCAATGCACTAGTTATTATCCCTCTAGATCTAATGTTTTAAATTGTGGTCTTTCTAGTCGAGCTAGAGAATTTAATCAAATAAAGAATCAAACTGATTATGAATAGAAAGATTATGTATAATGGAATAATGTTTCCTCAGCTTTGATAAGTTGCCAGTAAAAAGGCATTCTAGTCATTTTACACAAATATGCCAGATACTCTAAATAACTAATTTAAGTAAATATGCATACACAGGAGACAATAAGACTACTTCAAGACGTATAAACACCTTAGAGAGATAAAGTCAAGCAAATAGGAATAACTATTTCAAGAGAAGTAATAAAAATACAATATAAAGGTATTTTGGTAATTTTCCTCTTTTAAGACAAATTAAGTATTTCCTTCAAGTGGCATGTTTTAAGTAATACTCCTCATTTTAAATGATTTATTTAAGTCAAAAATGATATTTCTAGAGTAGACAAATACAA
This sequence comes from Hura crepitans, assembly GCA_948208565.1. Classification (NCBI taxonomy): domain Eukaryota; kingdom Viridiplantae; phylum Streptophyta; class Magnoliopsida; order Malpighiales; family Euphorbiaceae; genus Hura; species Hura crepitans. The sequence goes on from CANXYI012022133.1 coordinate 6,068, forward strand.
TAGGGGTATTTTATTAATTTGGCACCCTAGTGAACATATAAATTATTTAATGAAGTAAAAATTACATTTTTAACTACATACTATGAAATAAGCTTACACCATGATTAAAATGTGTTAAATTTACAACTGAGTATCTCGTATATTCAACATACTAATTTCAATTGGCAAGTACACAATAGCAGGACCTACCTCATAAAGTGTGATGACAGCGATTTAGAGGATACAGGTGAAGATTTTGGCAGAATTAATGTACATTTAGATATCCATGTACTTGGGTGGGAAATTAGTAGGAGAATGTGTTTATGCTTTAAAAATGTATGTAATTAACTAATTATGACCTACTGATGTAAATTAAGTTATTATACATGTTAATTGGTGAAAGTATGCCTATATATGATGTTTATGCTGGTGTGAGCTGAAGGCTTTATATGTTTGTATATTTTATCTATGGCTTGAGGCCTAAGATCTGATGTTACATTGAATATGGGGGATCAAATAAATCTAGGTTTTATGAATGGTTATAGAAGCGCTTAATAGGATTGTTTAAATTTTGGGATAGAACTCGGATAGCCGTTATGCTGCTGAATTTTTAAGAAATACCTGAGTATAATTAGATTTCCTCTATAATGGTTAGGTAGGATTGTTTCTAACCTAAATGGACCATAGGAACTAACAAAAGTGGTTTTAGAGTCAGATAACCTTATTTAGGTAGAAGTTGGTAAATGTTAAACGAATAACCATTGGAGAAATTTTAGGATAGGTGACCTAGCGAGAAGTGCACTGAAAATTGGATTTCTTTAGGAATCTAGTAGGGGGTATCACAGGTTTAGTTTGATCACTCTTAGGTCTTTTATCTATTACAGGTGTAAAACTACCTTATCCTTGACAGAAGGGTCTCTTCTTCTAATAACTATCTCTTTTCTCTCTCAACTTCTTAAACATCTCCAAAGAATGGCATGCAACAACCAAAGCAAAGAAATCCTTTATCTTTATAAGGAGGATTTATTGCATAACATCTAGATTCTATCCAATCCCAAACTTCTTACACCTATCTTTTTTAGTTGCCACCACTGCCTTAGCATATTTGCTAAGTCTCGCAAACTCTTTCATATACTATAATATAGATCTTTGTCTCTATCTCAAATCTATGATTTCTTGCCTTTCTAGTCGAGATATTGCTTAGTAATGTATTTCTTCTTAAATTCCTTACGATAGAAATCCCAGGTCAAATCTGCTATAGTTAGATGCTCTATGATGGTCTCCTACCTAATAAAGCCTCATCACCTAACAATGTTGTGGCACAAGCTATATACTCCTCTTAGGTACAACCCAACTGCTACATAATCCTTAAGGTCTGATCTAACTAATTCTCTACTTTACTAGACCCATCCTCTAACTCTCTCTTGAAGAACTAGGCTCCGTTCTTTAACAACCTCTCCAGATAGGTCTTATGAAAAAAACCTCGATTCCTACTTTATTGGTGGTGGTGCAAGATATGCTATAGCAATGGTAGCATCAGTAGCAACCATCACGTTTACTTGCCTAACTAAATCCAAAAACTCCACTAACCATATATGTTAACCCTAAAATCCTTATGTTGCATGACTAGTGTCACTCCTCGTAACAAACCCAGCCCTAGTGGCCTCTAGTCCAATAATTGTCAAAACATGGCTCTCAACCTTTTCCTCTTTATTTAGTGTAAGGTGACTCATCTTTGATCTATTGGTAAGGGAAATAGATTGTAAGCCTTAATAAGTATAGTTACATATTGTATACTTTCAGATCCTAAGTAGCATTACATAACCCATATATGTATTAAGGAATGCCTAAACTAGATGCTTTAATACATCTAAATATGACACCGCTTACCTAACCCGATCGTTAGACTTAAATAAAGGATGTGCACTCAACCAAGATATGATCTCATATACATGCTTAATAAAATAAATCTTACATTTAAAATCAACTATTACATGCAATATTTGTTAAAAATATGTAAAATTAAAAATCCTTTTTGTTGGTTCACTATTTCGATCTTATGCTAAAAATTTAGGCAACATAACATCTATTCATGCGCAAATAAGAAACTAAAGCCTATCAAATAAAACAGTTCAATAACAACTTAGCCTAAACAACATCATCTGGGTCCTTCTGACCCCTCTAAATCAAACTCATCCCACATATTCTTAAATACTTATTATAGGTATTTATATATATATATTTTGATAGGCATATGTATAATGCAGGTTAGGTCCATCCCTTGTTATAAAAGAGTGCTTTTGTATACATATATCATGTAATAATACAAAGTAAGTTTGTACCAAAAATTGTCTTCTCATAAAATGGCTTCCGCTTTAAGGCTATGTACAATCCTACTCACAGTAACCTATGCATTGCATAAAAATAATAAGCTAAGCAATTGCTTGGTGCTGTATTCAAATTAACTTATGTTTACATACATTCACACACATCCATATCAAATACATATGTATAATCATAGATATAAGGCATATACATGTATCTATTATGCAGGTGTATGAATCATGTGCATACCTCCCATATCATTCATGTTATGAAAATCTTGTCCTCTAATTGTGCCAAATCAACATAGACATTATATTCCATTTATGTTTATAATCAGACTAATGTAACAAACATATCACTATATCTTCACATGTAATCTCATTTTGTTCAATTTACTATTATATCATTTCGTTCAAATTAATGTTATCATAATTCATTCCCATACCTAAAAGACAAAAAATCAATATTTGATATTAGGGTCCTAATCCAAATGATCATATGTATAATTATGCAATGGCACACATATTAGACCCTAAGACGGCTACACTCACTTGAGTGTCTGAAAGCCAAATGCATGTGCTTGCATGCCAAATAATTGTGTAGTGGCCCATATGTTAGACCGTATAATGGCTACGCCTACCTATTTACTCAAAGGTAAAATATAATTGCTCCTAGGCTAAATGGTTGTATAGTAGCTTTAGAGACCTTAAAATGGATGCACCTACCTAATATAAGCATTGACATACCCTAGCAGCTGTTACCTATCGCTAGTCGACCAGTTAACCTATCCAATCTAGGTTTTCTAATCGTATGGAACACTAGCTTATGATACCATATACTTATGTATTTGACCATTTATAATGCCATATTTTGTTTATGATACTCATTTATCATCATGTTACACTAATGTATATAACTGACCATTAGGTCAACTCAAATTACATACCACCTCAACACTTAATAATTCATTCATACATGATGCTAACCAATTTCATATCGAATTCATTTTTATCAAAGAATTGTTCATACTTTACTATCATTTTAAACATATGCATTGTTACTCGTTATTATATGATGATGGACACTTCATTTCTTAATATAATAAATCACCATAATCAGTCACAATGTAAATCAAATATGCATCGTTTATAACCCTACCTATTATTAAATAAGTAGTTTCACAAATTGACAATTATAGCATATTACATACACACACATACACATTTTTTATCCAACAATATTTATGTAACTCACAAATTAATTCAAATACACTTACAACGGTTGTCAAACACACCAAAAATCACCACTTATTGCTTCTCCTTCTCTTTCCCCTTCACTTTAACTAAACACATAATATACAAAAAATTGTATAAAATTAACTGTAAACTGAAACTAAAAATCAGCTTTTATACGATTACTATCGATCAACAAGGCACACGACATTTAGAAAAACTCACTGGACCACCTAAGGTCACTATTCCCAAAAATCTTGAAATAGGAAATCTCCATGGGTTTTCTTCAAATTTATGCCAAAATGGACTGTAACGTCCGCCGGTCGACGTCTTATGAACAGTGCATTCGGAACCCGATTGATGTTCCCCGTGGTGCGGGTCATCATTTCGAGTCCGATGACTGGCATATTGTTCATAAAACTTTGACGGGTCTAAAAAGGGTCAAAATGAAGGAATTAAAATTTTTAGCAGAACCAATAATTACTTTTAGGTTATAAACTATCAATTCCGAAGATAAAAATATTTTGAGACTCGGACAGTTGGAGACCCAGGAATGTGCCCGGATGGTCTCGAAAATACCATACCCTGAATCTCAAAAATTCTATTTAGTATATGGGGAAAGGAATTGGAATTTTCTGAGGTCATCTGGTATTTTTTCGAAATATTTTATTCGCATCGTGAATAGTGCTAAAAAGTCAACAGTTGACTTTTGGGCTGAAATTTCACATGGACTTTAGTTACATTGATTTAGGAATTTTGAAACTGAAATGGGAATTTTTGGAGTACTGTAGAATATATTATGAATTTTCGAAGTTGAAAACCGGACTGAGAGAAATAGTGATTTTTAAAACGGTGGAATTTTGAGCTGAAATTTTACAGAGGCC
>CANXYI012022267.1:0-10936 GCA_948208565.1 Hura crepitans
ATGATAATTTAAATCTTGAACTATTGGAAAAGTCAACAAATATGCATTACGAAAATACATCCTAATTGGATTTTTTTGAAAGAAAATCCGATTACTATGTTTCAATCTTTTCCAATTTGAATCACAATTTTATATAATTCCTTTCTGTTCAGAATTAAAATCAACATTTTAATTCATTATTCTTGTAATACCCTCTACCCATTTTTGCAAGAAATAGGCAAGGTGTGCTACTTTCCGTGAGGTCACCCATCCTTAGATTTCCCTAGGAGCCTTTCGTTTAACTTCTACTCAAGTTTGACCAACTTTAACTTAGACTACCCATTATGCCTTTCTGATTATTTATCCTTTTATTACTACCGATTTTAGTCTACTAAAATCCCAAATTTAGTCTACCAAACATTTACAGACAATCGTGTAGCATAATGGCTACCTAGGTAACAAATCCTAAATTAAACCTGCAAGAAAAACACTTCTAAAGACATTTCCCCCTCACACTTCATCTTTAGACCCTTCAGGTCCTCCACATCACAATCAACATCATACAGCATCGCACTCACATCATAGAACACAGGGTCTCAAGACAAGCAGATTAACATTAATAGACAAAGTTGTACATACACATAAGTTTATCAACCTTTGTTTAATATACAACCTATAACTCACACTATCTTAATATACATGAGTGCATACTATAATAACTCAAAAGAAAAGCAAAATATACCCAAAGACTCGATGGCAGCTACACTGTGGTCTTTTGAAGTTGGGCGTCTCTCATTCTACAGCCTGCACATCGGAACACTGACACGCTGAGTATAACTCAATGGTGGAATAGACCAAATATAATATGTCATAAACATACATACATGGATTATGCAACACACCATGCACATGGCTATCATCCTATCTTACTAAGTCTAGTTCCATTATTACTTCAACATTACTCATTTATTTCCCAGTCTAGGTTATTATTATTTAGGCCCATAACAGATAGACAACACTTTAAAACATCGGATAGCGAAAACTATCTTATGCAGTGGCCCACATTTTGGAGCTCGGTACCTGCACCTGCCTCACCCGATAACAGGGATCAGTCTGTGGACCTTCTAATATCGGATTGGTAGATAGCAAGGATCAGTCTGTAGACCTCCCAATTTCTATAAATGGGATAGCAGGGATTAGCCTCATGGGACCTCCTAATACCCCAAGTCATATCAATAACAATCACAAGTGGATAGCAGGGATCAGCCCCTTGGGACCTCCCAATATCCACAGACACCAAATGGGTAGTAGGGATCAGCCCAGGTAGACCTCCCAATACCTTAATATGCAGGGTTTACCTCAAAATCTCGACGGCTGCACCCACCACATCCAACACAGAGCAGTGGCCCCAGAAGGACCAAACTGTCTAGCAGCTACTAACTCCCTAGTTGACCAATCAAGCCATCTAGTGGATGTCTAATTGATGGGCCAATTACTAAATTAGACTATAACTCTTATTATTATTTATCCTGAAGTCTATTATGTCCCCAAGTGACATGCCATTTCATGTTGCACACCGAATGACACTTTTTACCTATCGTCGTAATGTTACTATTCATATGGTAATTTTACGAGATCGACACTATTCATTTGGTCAATTTTATATGTCGTGCATTCCATAACTCAAGCCATACTTATTCCAATATCTATCCCTTTTCCAAATGTCCATTCAAACACCATATTCATGCTTTAAGATACATGTTCATGCCATATTACAAGTCATCATACCCTTATACCAATAAGCCACTAATTCACCACACTTTCATACCAAATATGTTACTACTAATGTTCACTCCTAATTATGGTTTATATATTTCATAACCTAGCCATTTCCTCACCTAACATGCTATAACCATGTTTACACATACCATAACCCATTATGTACACATTTTGGCCAAGACATTCACACACATATCCATGTGAATTTCTTCCTAATTTAATATGCCAAATCTATTATTTTAATGCCATTAACATTGTCATAACACTATTTTACATTGTTGCCATGCATACACCATAATCAAGCATTTCCATACAATATACACACACTCAATCATGTCAAAGGCATAAGCATATTAAATTTGAGTCTCTTCCACACACCTAAGGTGTGAAAACACCCATTTCCCCACCACTTTGAGGCTTGAGAACTTGGTTTCCCTCACTTGATTCCTTAACACCCAAAGATACAAGATTTCCTTTAAGAAAAATTCTCAAAAATTATCTATAGCTCCAAATTGAAATCTAAAACTAAGGTTACTCTTAGAATACCTTAATCTACTTATATCAAAAATAAAAAATGGGTTAGGGACACTTATACAAGAAAATATTACTATTCACCCAAGTGACATATCTCCCCATTTAAGCCCTTTTTCTAAATTCTATCAGAAGAATTGAAATCTAGAGACTATGGAGGGTTGAATTCATATAAATTTTATGTGGTTTAGAGGAGAGAGGAGAGAGAAATTAAAGAAAAAGGTGGGGGAAGAGATAAAATTTGCATCGGCCTAAGGCTTTTCTCTAGGTTGAAGATGAAGTCTTGGCACATGTGAGTCTTTCACATGTGTAACCCCTTATATAGGGGGTAAGTGGCTACTTTGGATCGCGACACATGGCGATCTAACGATCAATATTCACCCTATGTCATTTTTAGCTTTAGAAATTCCTAGAAAATTCTCTGGACCTCTAAAAATTCTCATTTTAGTTTTAAAAATCCTTTATTAGTGTAAATAAGGCCCACGTAAAATTTCAAGTCAAAATTTAATAGTTGACTTTTTGACACTATTCACCTACCGAAATAAAATATTCACAAAAAATATCTAACGATCTCAAAAAATTAAAATTTCATCTCTACCATAATCATTGGAATTTTTTAGGTTTAGGGTATGGTATTTTTGAGTCCGTCCGGGCACATCCCGAGGCTATCTCGACACCAACTCATTTTATTTCTTCATACATTAGTTTTTGACCTGAAATGATTTATTGATTCTGCTAAATTTTTAAATTCATTCGTTTTATCCATTTTCAGGCCTATCAAAGTTTTATGACCAATACGCCCCTTTTTAGACTCGTAATGATACCCTGCAGCGCAGGGAACATCACTCGGGCTCAGAAGGTATTGTTTATAAGACTTTGACTTACAAGCATTAAAATCCTTCCCCTTTTAAGAAATTTCGTCCTCGAAATTACCTGTATCAAAAAGGTGAGGATATTGCATCCACATCTACTCCTTGCTTTCCCATGTCGCCTTAGTCATGTTGTGGTGCTTCCATAACACCACCAATAGAATTGACTTGTTTCTCAACTACTTCACTTCTTTGGCTAGTATTTGCACTAGTTCCTCTTTATATGTTAAGTTTGGCTGAACTTGGATCTCTTCTATAGAAATCGCGTGCGACGGATCTGATTGGTATTGCCTCAACATTGATACATGAAAGACATCATGTATCTGCTGCAATTCAAGTGGCAAGGCAAGTTTATATGCTGAAGGACCCACTCTTTTTGTGATCTTGTAGGGCCTAATAAATCTTGGACTAAGCTTTCCCTTCTTGCCAAAACGGAGCATCTTTTTCAACGGTGACACTTTCAGGAATACTCGCTCTCCAACTTCATACTCAATGTCTCTTCTTTTCAAGTCTGCATAGGACTTCTGTCTATCTGAGGCAGCTTTCAACTTTTCCCTGATAACTTTGACTTTCTCCTCAGCATCCCTAATCAAATTAGATCCAATAACCTTGCTCTCTCCCACTTCACTCCAATAGAGAGGAGTCTTGCAATGGTGACCATACAAGGCTTTATATAGTGCCACACCTAAGTTGGCCTGATGGCTGTTGTTGTATGCAAATTTAGCTAATGCTAAATACTGATCCCAATTGCCTTTAAATTCTATAGCACAGCTATATAGCATGTCTTCTAGCACCTGTATTACTCTCTTTGATTGACCATTTGTCTAAGGATAGAATGTTGTGCTGTATGTCAATCAAGTACCCATGGTTTCTTGCAACTTCTTCCAAAACCTGGAGGTGAATCTTAGGTCTTGATATGAAATTATAGCTATTGGCACTCCATGTAACCACACAATCTCATCAATATATAGTGTGGCCAACTTCTCTAAGGAGTAGTCTATCCGCACAGGTATAAAATGGGTTGTCTTTGTTAGTCGGTCCACGATCACATAAATGGCATCACATTTGTTCCTAGTCAATGGTAATCCCATGACAAAGTCTATGGTGATCTTCTCTCATTTCCATTTTAGAATTGCAATCGGGTGTAGCAATCTAGAAGGAACTTGGTGTTCTGCCTTCACCTGCTGACAAGTCAGGCAACGAGCCACATATTCAGCTACCTCTTGCTTCATTCCTGGCCACCAATAATGAGGCTTCAACCTAAGATATATCCTTGTACTCCCTGGGTGCATGGAGTATGGAGCTTCGTGAGCTTCCTTTAGAATCTACAGTCTCAATTCATCTACATCTGGGACACACAACTTGTTTTGGTAGTATAGGCTCCCATCATCACCTAATTCAAAGCTTACTATCTTCCCCTCTTTAACTTTACTCACAAGTTGCACCATCTGAGTGTCTTTCAACTGGGCCTCCTTTACCTGTTGCCTAAAGTCAACCTTGACTTGTAACTCAGCTAACAGTGCACCTTCTGCTGTGCATTTCACTCTAGCATGCATTAACTTCAAAGTAGCTATCAACTTCCTACTTAAAGCATCTACCACCACATTCGCCTTTCTTGGATGATAGTCAATCAAGTAGTCATAGTCCTTGATCAACTCCATCTATCATCGTTGTCTCAAATTCAGCTCCCTCTATGTAGGCAAGTATTTTAAGCTCTTATGGTTAATGTAAACGTAGCATTTCTCTTTATATAGGTAGTGTCTCCACACCTTTAAGGTAAAGACAATTGTAGCAAGCTCCAAGTCATGTGTAGGATAATTCCTCTTGTGAGGCTTCAACTGTTTGGAGGCATAAGTAACTACCTTCCCTTCCTACATCAGCACACAACTAAGTCCATAATGTGAAGCATCACTGTAGATCACAAATTCCTTACCCTGTTTTGGTTAAGTAAGGATAGGGGCTTCTATCAACATCTACTTCAATCTGTTAAAACTAGCCTGGCACTTGTCATCCCACTTGAACTACACATCTTTTCTTATCAATCTTGTCAATGGAGTAGCAATCATTGAGAAACCTTTTATGAACCTCCGGTAACAACTTGCCAATCCTAGGAAACTCCAGATCTCCGTCACATTCCTAGGAGGATTCCACTCCAACACTACTTTAACCTTGCTCGGGTCTACCCTGATACCTTCGACTGAGGCAATATGACTCAAGAATGCTACTTCTTCCAACCAAAACTCACACTTGCTAAACTTGGCATACAACTGCTTTTCTCTCAATGTTAGTAAACACAATCTGTAGGTGTTGTTCTTGTTCCTCCCGGGTTCTAGAGTACACCAAAATGTGATCAATAAACACGACTACGAACTGATCCAAATATGGCTTAAAGATCCTATTCATTAAATCCATGAAGGCTGCTTGGGCATTAGTGAGCCTAAATGGCATCATTAAGAACTCATAATGTAACGCCTGTAAACCAATACTTTATGAACAATACTTTCTGGGGCCGAGGGATGTTCCCTGCTATGCGAGGCATCATTTTGAATCCAATAATTGGTATATTGGTCATAAAACTTTGACGAGTTTGAAAATGGATAAAACGAATGAATTTAAAAATTTAGTAGAACCAATAAATCATTTCAGATAAGAACTAGTCTATATAGAGATAAAATGAGGCTATGTCGGGATAGCTCCGAGAAGTGCCCGAATGGACTCAAAAATATCATACCCTTCATCTCAAAAATTCCAATGAGTATGATGAAAAAGAAATTATAGTTTTCTGAGGTCGTTTAATATTTTTTCTGAATATTTTATTCTGGCAGGTGAATAGTGTCAAAAAGTCCACTGTTGAATTTTGACTTGAAATTTTATGTGGACCTTAACGACACTAAGTGAGGATTTTTAAAACTAAAATGAATATTTTTGGAGATCCAGAGAATATTTTATGAATTTTTGAAACTTAAAATGGCATAGGGTAAATAGTAATCCTAGCTCCTGAAGGAGTTTTAGGCTGAAATTTTGTAAGACCCTTAATGAATTTAATTGAGGATTTTTGGAACTAGAATTTTTATTTTTAGAGGTGTATGAAAATTATTTTGAATTTTCAAAATTAAAAGCAAAATTGGATTAATTTGGGTCGTCCGATCGACACATGGCACGATCGTGGATGTCCACCTTGCTTATACATTTAAGGGGACATGTGTATGGGAGGATGGAAGGGAAAAGAAGTCATCTTCTTCCCTAACCATGAAAAGCCGATGCCATTACACCATACACCCTTCACCATTTTTCTTATTCTTTCTCTCTCCTCTCATGCCAAAAACACAGAAAATTTTTATGGTTATGAACGTCCATGCTATTTTAAAGCTATTCCAACTGACAGAAGTGGAAAAGGAAGTCCAAAAACGAAGTTATGAGCATTTGATGAATAGTGCCAATTTGATGTGTAAGTGTTTCTTTTCAAGGTTTCATATTTTTCTTAGGGAGTATTTGAGGTGTACATCTTATCCCTAAAAAGAGATTTCAATTTAGGGTTATGTATGATTTTGTAGGAATTTTCAAAGTTGGACCCTATTATGAAAGTTTTGGAAATGGTGATTAAATGTGGAAGAAGATGGATTCAAGGGTTCTGAAGTGACTTTAGCATGACAAAGAGTCCGCTATAAGTGAATTTAACTGAAAGATGCTTTGTATGTTAGGAAAATGTACAATGGAAGCATGTGTATGTGTATGGAAGTTGGAATTTTATGTGTATGTATGGTGATATGTATGTTGAATACATGCTAGGAGGTATAATTTGAGGATATAGGATGGTAGGGATATTGAATTGGATGTGAAATGGATATGTAAGCATGTGATACATACGTGGCTAGGTGTATGTCATGTATGTTATGGTATGATGATGGATGTATGGCATGAATACATGTGATGTGGGATGGCATTATGATGTATGGCATATAAGTAACATGGAATGATCAATATGGTTAGGTGAGAAGAATTATTAGAGAATGAGGTGTGAATAATGTATGAAGGATGGATGTGTGAAACTGTGGCATGACATAAGTGAAATAACAATATTAGATGAAAGAAGATAAATTTAATTAAGAAGTGTTGTTTAAGATTTCAGGGTTGTGATTATGAACTTGTACAAAGATAAACATAGTGTTGGTGAGGTGAAGTATGTTAGGATATAATGCATTGATGAGGAAGGAAAATGAGGTGGATTAGAAGGTTGGTAAGAAAAATGTACCAAATGAATAGTGACTGTTATGCAAAATGGACCCGTAACTGTCTAAAAACTTACGATGACCTATAACTGTCTAGAAAATATGATCGAATGAAATAAATTAATATCTATATCTTTTTAGCTTGAACATAAGTAGCATAAATATATGGTAGATTAGAAAGGTAATTGGTTGAGTCTAGCTAAACCAAAATGAATTAAAGAACTGATTAATTATGGAAAAGCTGACTGAATAAATTAAGAGGCTGAGCAAGAAATTATTAATGCACGATGATGTGTGGAAAAAATTTAAGGAAACTATTGCATGGATATTTTGGGTACTATAAATCATAAAAAGAGAATTTTATAACCGATGTAAGCTTAAAGACATGTGTACAAAGTGATCATTATAAAGAATTCCATGAAGCATATGGCTAAATTATTTGACAGTATAGAAAATGAATATTTCTATAAACATACTAACAATGAGAATAAGCTACTAAACTTGGGAACTAAATCATCGTAAAGTAATGCATGAATGATGTGACATAAAAGCGATTAAGTATAATTATGGGAGAAATGGCAGTGAGGTAAAATGGATATAAACTAGTAGTAAAGATAAGCTAGAGCCATGGGCTAAATGGGATAAAAGACTATCAACTGATAGTAACGAAAGGAATGGAACCTGAATTGATGACATGGTAAATTGATGAGACTGGGACAATGTTAAAAGATATTTGAGTGATAAATAAAGTAAGCTGATTAATCAAAGATATGAACTCATATGAAATGCTTTAGACCTTGGATATAATGGTTATGAAAGATAATGGAAAAGGAATCTTGGGATTTGTGGTTGCTTATACACTGGATAGGTTGACCAGTTAACTAGGGATTATCAGCTGCTAAAGGCTGAGTCTGTATGGATTTTAGCCTGTGTATGGCAGGTGCAGCCACTGAGTATTTATTTGAGCCTGCATGCTCTGGGTATTAGGAGGCCTACGATTGATTCTTGCTAACCACTTGTGGATATTGGGAGGTCCCACAAGGCTGATCCCTGCTATCCACTAGACACCTTATTAGTGTTGATTGTACTGGGATATTAAGAGGTCCCACGGGGCTGATCCCTGCTATCTCCTTTTTGATGTTGGGAGGTTCCTTAGAACTGATCCCTGCTATTGAGCGAAGGGTATGTACAGACACCGAGGTCCAAAATGTGGGCCACTATACAGCTTTACCTTTTATCCGGTTCTCGAACTGGGTTGGTGCAGCTATCAAGGTCCAAAATGGGGGCCACTGCATATTGTGATTCTCATTATCCAGTGGTTGGGAGTTCTTCCTGAACCTTATAGGTATAAACAGATGAATAAAAGAACTTAAATGGATTTAATGATACTAATGAGAAAACTAGGATATAAACTACCTTAATTGAGATAACCTGTAAGCTAATATGTTACGAATAAGAGATAAATTGTAAAGAGATACTGAATAATATTATGTAATCTTAGTGTAATCTTATATGTGAGTAAAAGACTGATGGAAGGCACATAAATTGAATGGATTAATGTGAGAATGATAAGACTAAATGGATAAGTTACGTAAAACATGTAAACATAGGTATTGAAAGACTAGATAGTACGGACATATGTTGTTGTAGACTTCAGGCAAACTTGGAAGCCTAGGTTAAAAGGCTAATAGAGGTAATGTGATTCTATTAATGAATACTCTTATCGAGAAACTTTAACAGAGAGATTGGAATTAATAAGTAGATGTTGTTAGTAATGGTTGTGTATGCTTGTATGTGATAGTGATATATGGAATGTTTGGTTAAATTCACCATTGAGTGCATACTCAACATATCAGGTGTCTGATGTATAGGTGGTAGATTGGAAAGATACGATGAAGATCAGCAGTGCAGCCGATGACTGTCCAGGTATAATATTGTCTGATTAGATACAATGTTTCAGTAGATAGAGGCACTCGTGCATGTTACTGTGGGTACTGGGATGGTATGATAGCTATACAGTGAATATGTTGTCATATTGTTAGGGTGAAATGAGCTTCTAGCTATAATCATAGGCTAGGTTGATATTTGACTGTAAGCCCAGGCATGTGAGTGTCATAGGCCTGATAGGTTTATGTCAGATCACTAGAACTATTAAATGAAATTTCTAGAATGAATAGTAAAAAGCTAAGTAAAAGTTAAATGAAAGGCCCCTAGGAAAATCCAAGGATGGGTAACCTCATGGGAAGTAACACACTGTGCCTGTTTTCTTCGAGGATAGGTAGGGGTGTTACACATAATGCCCATTGTGTCCTGAAGGCAGTCTTAGGAATATCACTTTCCTTGATCCACAACTGATGGTACCCTGACCTTAAATCTATCTTGGAAAAGACACTAACACCCTATAACTGATCAAAGAGGTCATCGATCTTAGGCAACGGATACTTGTTCTTAACTGCCACCTTATTCAGTTGCCTATAATCGATGCATAATCAGAGTGATCCATCCTTTTTCTTCACAAATAGTATAGGAGCTCCCCAAGGAGAGACACTAGGCCTGTTGAAGCCTTTATCTAGCAACTCCTGCAATTGTACTTTTAATTCTACTGGGGCCATCTTATAAGGAGTAATAGATACTAGGTTCACACTAGGGTAGGTCTAAATCTTGAAGTCTAGCTCCTGATGTGGTGGCAATCCTAGCAACTCATTTAGGAACACATCAGGAAAATCAGACATAATAGGTATCTGATCCAAGCTAGGGGTCTGAACACTGGTATCTATCACTGAAGCTAATAAGGCTTCACATCCTTTTAAAATGAGTTTTCTAGTTATTATAACTGAAATCACATTATACAGGGAGTCTCTTTTACCCACAACAATCAACTCTTGCCTATCTGTGGTCTGTAGACTTAACCTTTCCTTCTCACAATCAATTACCACTCTATGCTTTGATAGCCAGTCCATACCAAGTATGACATCAAACTCATAGAAGGGAAGCTTTATCAGATCTGCTGGGAAGGTCTGATCATAGATCATCAAAGGACAGTGTCTATAGACAATGTTCACTGTCACACTCTGACTTATCGGGTTGCTCACTTAAACATCTAGATCTATAGGTTCCGATTCAAGCCTTCTATCTTGTGCTTGTGTGGTGCATATATATGAGTGTGTCGATCCAAGATCTATCAAAGCTAGTACAGGAACATCAAATAAAATAAAATGTACTAGTAATGACGTTCGGAGCCTCTGTTTCCTCCCGAGCACGAATGGCGTACTGTCGTGTCGGAGCTCTCGCCTTTGATCTACCCCTCTTATCTTGGCTGTCTCAGGGGTTTACTAGCTGTGGCTGCCATTGAGGCTTGAATCTGCATAGCTTTTACTTGCCTCTGAGGGCACTCCCTGTGATAATGGTCATGGGCCCTACATATAAAGCACTCGCCTCTCCTATACTACTAAAACTGGCCCCAATGCTTCCTCTAGCAACTCCCATAAGTCGGAGGTGCACTCCTAGCAATAGATACAGGTGAATTGGAAGCCTATTGTGATGGAGGTG
>CANXYI012022307.1:0-10998 GCA_948208565.1 Hura crepitans
CACTCAACCCTGAAAAGGGTTACAATGCATAATCTCATATCATTACAAACCCTTACTAGGAAGAGGGTCAACATCCCAGAATTCAATCATCTCAAATCTTTATTAGGAAAAGGGTCAACATCCCTAACTCCAATAATTTCAAACCCCTACTAAAAAGAGGGTTAACATCTCAAAATTTATCAAGAAAGGTCGCC
Organism: Hura crepitans; assembly: GCA_948208565.1. Lineage (NCBI taxonomy): Eukaryota > Viridiplantae > Streptophyta > Magnoliopsida > Malpighiales > Euphorbiaceae > Hura > Hura crepitans. The sequence continues at coordinate 195 of CANXYI012022307.1, forward strand.
CAACCAAGTATGCGTCTCTCTTTTTTTTTGAACTTTGGGTCACTTCACACATACTGTAATCACCTCTCTAAAGTTGGGAGTAATTGTAGACACTAGATCTTAGGGCTCTCATATTTTTGAAATGCCTATAATGATAACTAGAGATGTACCTAAGCAGCAAGATAAAAAAAAAGACTTAAGTCTGTGCAAACTCACATTGTACCATATCCACATAGACTAACAATTTGCCAGCCTAAAAAACCAAGCCTAAAGCACATATCCACTAGCCCAAGGTCCAAACGGACATCTTTATTGCAAAGAATTCCACACAGACCTCTTTCTCGTAAGGTGGTTTGCACAAACTTGTTTCCAAAAAAATCTGTTAGAATTTTATCCATTCTAATATAGTTTGATTAACTTTCTTTTTGATTAAATTCCATTCACATGGCTAGTAAAGACTCACTAACCCCTACTAAAGGCTTGTAAATAGCCTCCTTATTCACTCTAAATATAGAAAAGGAAATAAGGAAACTCTACTAAAATCACTCTAAAAATAATTTTTATTAAATTCTTATTTCATCTTGATTTGCGGGGAGCATTGTTGAAAGATAAAAACTAAAGTCCTAATCTATCTTTTCATTTTATTTAATTAACCCATGATCTCCAAGGATTAACCGAATATGTGAGGAAATTGTTAATAATTCGCACACCAGTATGAGAGTAGGTTAATATGTGTAATATATTCTACTTAATGTTTTGAATCATTTGCATATCATTTAAGTCTTGTTTATCATTTTGTTCTCTCTATTAAGTCCCTGCGGACCTCTTTTGTGGAGGATCTAGGTCCATGAAAAACTATTATTTAACATGTATTGACTATTTTTGGTCTGTCTAAGCTTATATCTTATTATAGAGGTATGTCTTATGATTGTGTCTTATTTCTCAGGTAATCTCTCAATAATTATCATAGAGAAACAATGTGTTCTACATTCATAAGTATAAATCATATGTTATTTCATCTTTTTTATTTTAGATATGTTAGTCTCTATTGATTTTTATTCTTAATTTATGCATGTGTATATTTTTTATTTCTGGATACATTTATAGAAGTCCATGCGGACTCCCATCATTAAGATTCAAGTCCGAGTGGACCTTTTTTGTGTTCTTGATGGTTTTTTATTTGGTTTGCATGGACATATCATTCTAGGAACAATGTTCTATTTTTGTCCTTTTGCATAATTACTTCGTTGATCTATATTGTAATTCATTTTTTGTGATAAACATGATTTTATATGCTTATTTCATGTGAATATGGATGTGTTTTAAGGTCTTTATGGGCCATTATTTTTATTACAAACTATTCTATTATGAGATGTACATGTTTCATTAGTTCTTGATGAAACTGAAGGCTGCATAGGCCTTATTAGTAAAAGGGAGAAAGTCGGTGCAGACTTATATTTGGAGTCTTAATGTCATTCGAAAGGGCTTGATTTCAATCCTTTTTTTTGTATTCTCTTATGTTATTTATTTCATTTTTGGGTTGTAATAGGTAGTTAATCTAATTTTATTTTACACATAAAATTCAACCTCACAACAAATGATTTCTATATAACTTATTGGTGTTTTCTTCTAATATAATAATTTTGATTTTCATTAATAAAAGTCACAATAATAAGAATGCATTTTGTAATGCGAGAATTAAAGTTCCCAATGTAAATGATGACTCAATTTGATATATGTTCTTCCTTAATTTCATGTCCTTTAAACTTGTTAATTTACATTTTTTTGTGTGTTTAAGTGTTTTTATTTATTTGAGATTTATGTGAGGAAAAGGATAAAACTATAAATTTGATCTAAAATCCCATATTAATTTAAGGTATAAATAAGAGTAAGATTTCGAACTATTCTCTGGTATCGCTCGACAAGGTATTTTCCCAGTTAGACATGAATTTACCAACTCTAGCATTTCTTGATCTGATTTTATCTTTTCTAAGGACTAAGTCATTCAAGTTAAACTTCTTAGCTTTCATCCTACAATTGTAATATTATGAGATATGCCACTTGTAGGTTGCCATTTGTGTTTATGCATCCTAACTTTCAATTAAGTCAAGTTCTTACCACTTTTCAACTTCATTGCCTTTATTATAAAATTATTCTACTCTGTAAGTGGCTAAGCCTATTTCTATGACCAAGACAGCTATAGAGACAAAGGTGAGGGATTATGGCATCTCCTTAATGGGCATTCAGAGCATTATCCTATATGCTTATAGCATGTTATTGAGCTCTTCAGTCTAGCTACCTTTTGCTTCTATAAGGATTTTTTTATCCTTTCTAGTAGCACTAGGTTTGATACTTCGATCATCCCATTAGTCTGAAGGTGCATAACTGATGTGAACCGGAGTTGTATTTTAAGGCTTTAGCAAAATTCTTTAAAAAAATAGTAGTCAAATCGCTTGTTATTGTCTAATATAAATACTCTAAGCAATCCAAAATGATAAATGACACTCTTTTAGATGAAATCCCGCACTCTTGTTGATGTTATAGCCATAATTTGCTCTGCCTCTATCCATTTAGAGAAATATTCCATTGCGACTACTAGAAATTTTTGTTTCCTTTTTTCTAGTGTGAAGGGGCCTAAGATATCGAGTCCCAATTGATCAAATGGCCATGAGATGCCAATCGGCTATTGTTTAGGTCCTGGCTTTCTAACAATTATGCCATGAATTTGACATTGGGCACACTTTTGCACCATTTCCTTTGCATCTTTTAATATTGTTGGCTAATAGCATCCTACCTAAAATACTTTTCTGCTCATAACTCTTCTTGCTTCATGAGCACTACATATTCCTTTATGAATTTCTCTGAGGACATAATTTCCTTCTTTAGGAGTTATGCATTTTAGCCATAGGTGGGTGGTAGATTTTTTATATAGCTTATTATTTATTATGGAATAACCGAGGGACTTTCTTATAATCCTTCTTACCTTATGTTCCATTTCTAAGAGACTACTAGTCAGATGTAGTCCATTAATAGGCTCATCTATATGTTAACTCTGTCCACTTACATTACTTTTATTTCCTTAAATGTTGGACACTGCTTTCTTCTATTTTTTTTTTGTATTTTTATGAAGTCATCGAAGGTAGCTATCTTTGCCAAAAAAAATCTACTTGGATATTGTTAGCATGAGGGATTCATTCTATTCTCTAAGCAGTCTTATTGCCTTCAAGCTTTTTTAGCAGGGCTTTTCACTTTTTCCAAATACTTTACCATGCTTGCCTTATTTGCTTTGAAATTGCCTTGAAGCCTAGCTTGTCACTAGCTATGAGTCACTTTTTATGACTACGAATTCTGGTTGGATTTATTTAACTAGTCTTTGTCTAGCAATTAAGGCCTTATATTTTACAGCATTATTGGATGCTTTAAAGTTCATCCTTAATGCATATTATATGTTTAGGTCTAGAGGGCCTTTGATATGTATTTTTGCACCCGTTTTCTAGTCATTCCAGGCACCATCTATATAAAGTTCCTACTCATACAAATTTGATCAGGCTTTTAGCTCTATGCCTTTATTTATGAATTCTATTATGAAATCAACCAAAGCTTACGCCTTTATAGATGTGTGCAGTTCAAAATGTACATTATAAGGTTAGAGCATTATGGAGCATTCAGCCATTCTTCTATCTACATCAGGTCTTTGCAATATCTTTTTAAGTGGCAAGTCTGTTTGGATGATCACCTTGTGCAATTGGAAGTAGAGTTTCAACTTTCCAATGCTTATCATCAAAGCTATTAATAATTGTTCTACTTGGCTTTTCCTTATATCTTATCCTCTCAGTAGATCATTGCCTTCTTCTCTTATATGGATTGAAGCCACGATTTCTCCTATGATGAAGAGATACATGTATAATGTTTCTCCTGTGCTTGGTCTGCTGAGCAGTGGGGGCTTTGTGAGAAACTCTTTTAGCTCTTTGAATACTCTTTGGCACTCATCATTCCATTTGAATTCTTCATCTTTTCTCAGCTTCTTGAAGAATGGGAGGCACCTTTTAGCTGAACAAGGTAGAAATCTTGCCAAAGCAATAACACTTCCATTCAACTTTTATACTTTATTCATATTTTTAGGTGGTCTCATGTTGAAGATGGCCTGTATCATTTTCAGTTTAGCTTTTATCCCTCTTTGAGATTCGAGAAATTTTCTTGATCATACTTTTTAGGTTCAACTTCATTTGCTACTTATTCAGGGTTTGAAAGACTTTCAAAAGGTCACTTGTATGCTTTGCAACATTTCAGCTTTTAACTATTATTTCATCCATATAAACCTCGATTGATCGGCCAATATCTTCTTTAAACATTTTATTCACTAACCTCTAGTATTTTGCACCAGCATTCTTCAGTCTGAAGGGTAACATTTTATAATAAAAGGTCTCCTTATGAGTGATAAAACTTGTCTTTTTCCTAATCTGGACCAAACATAAGATTTAGTGCCAGTGCGAGCTAGCATTAAGGAATGAGTAGATTTCATATCTTGTTGTAAAATCTGCTGGCTAATCTATACAAGGGAAGGGCTAGCTATCCTTCAAACATGATTTATTTAGATCCATGAAGTCTACACACATTCACATCTTGATGTTCTTCTTTTTTACTAGCACACAATTTACTAGCTAATTGAGAAAGAATACTTCTCTAATAAACCTACCTAAGAGGAGTTTTTTTATTTCTAAGAGGAGTTTTTTTGTTTCTTCCTCTGTGGTAGCTTTTCGATTGGCTGTATTTAGCCCTAACTTCTATTTGACTAGCTTTACTTGTGGATCAATTTTCAACTTATGGCATATGACTTTCAAAATTATTCTCGAGATGTCTTCAAGAGATTAGGCAAAAATGGACTTGTTGAGGACGAGTACCTCTAACACCTTTTCTTTAGTGTACACAGGTATCTAACTCCCAATCAATATTGTTTTTCTAGGAAGTAGCTCTAGTTTCATTATTTTCCCTTTTAGATTTGTTCTTAGGTGTTTTGATTCCTCTACAAGGTCGGTGATGGGAGATTCTTTAGCATCTTTTATAGTGGTGATATAGGCTTCTCGAACAGCTTTTTAATTTTCTTAGACTATCATGATGCCTTTTTCGATGGGAATCTAAATCATTAGGTATCAGATACTATTATGACACCTATTTCAAACAACATAGGCCTTCCAAAGATAGCATTGTAAGCAAATGAGATATTTATCACTATCAAGTTGCATTTGAAAACATGGGAAATTTCTTCTTCACCTAATTCAACATGTAAATCAATAGAACTAATAATGGGGATAGAAAAGTTACGTAACTTGATTAGCAATGTCCGAATTCATGTTATCTCTTTGAGGGAAATATTCATTCTCTTGTAAGCATCGAGGGTTAAGATGTTTATAGCCCTTTTATTGTCTACGAGTATTCTCTTTACTGGGAAGTTTGCAATATACCTTTGCACCACTAGGGTATTATTATGCGGGATTTTCAACTATTTTGCATCATTTGCTGAGATTGCCACTAAAAGTACTTCCTTAGATTTAGCTGAGAGAAATACTCTTTTAGTATTTTCCTTCTTTTTTACATGCTTTCCCTATAGGGAGACCCTCCCATTATCATCAACTCCCTATAGGGAGACCTTTCCATTATCATGTTGATGATGTTTGCTTTATGCTGATAAGGCTTTACATCCTTTGGCTATCTTCTCTCATTGTCTAAATCGAAACTATCATTCAAACTAGAAAAGGATTCTTATTTTTCTTTCCTACAAATTACTTCAGCTATCCATTTTTTATTAATCTCTCTATTTCATCCTTCAAACACCTATACCTATTAGTCGTATGACTTATGTTTTTATGAAATTCACAGAATTTTTCTTATCCCTCCTTTCATATGTCTTTTAATCCATCTTCTTCAGCTAATTTACTTTGTCATGATTACTCTTAATTCACATTAAGATTTTTATAGGGTTTGTATTTAAAGGTGTGAAATTGTTCTACTAATTAGCTAATCATCCTTTTATTCTACTGATTAACTTATCATTTTTTCTCCCCTCCTTTCCTTCCGGGGAAATTTCTCCTGGGGGATTAGTAACTTCTAAGGCTTTTTTTTGCTAGGCTTTTTTATGAGTAACTTCTAAAAAGGGATCTTGCTCTTTTCTCTACATGTAATTCAAGATTATAATAACTATCAACCCATACATCATTGAAGGCTATATATTGCTTTGCCTGATCCATCAATTTTGCATAGTTAGCTGGCTAATCTATCATTAACGAATTATATAGCCATATGTTTATTACATTGTTAATCATGGTGACTACTATTGCTTCATTATTCAGGTTCTTAATATCAGAGGCCACTTCTTAAAACCTTTCTATGAAATCTTAAAGGCTTTCATCACATCCCTGTATAATACCCTACAAATTATAATTCTGTTAGCTCTTATCCAAATGACAAATCTAGTTTTAAATAATTCAGATAACTTTTTAAAAGAAATGGTTGATCTCAAAGGTAAATCATAGAACCAATTAAAAACATCATCCGTCAACATGGATAGGAATGCCTTATACACTAAAGGATCATTGAAGGTCTGCATGTGTATCAGAGTCTTATGTTTAGAAAGGTGCTTGCACAGGTCTGATCAACCTTTATATTTTTTTCATTTTTATCTCATAAAAATGACAGGGGAATGAGACTTCCAGTATCTCCTATGTGAATGGAAAATTTATGTTCCTATCATAGTCAGGCTTCTTTGAATGTCCTAGTTTGAATTTATTGAACTCATCTTCATTGCTAATCAGGTTTTTCTTTTTCTATTCAGCTTCCTTACTTTGTGCCTCATTCTTTTCGAGCTTTTTAGATTTTCTTGTTCTAAACTCATTGTTAGTAGAGTCTGAGATAGATTTAGATTGGGACTAACATTATCTATCTTTTTTCAGCTTGAAAGCCACTTCTTCTTCCTTCTCTAATCTTAGCTCTTTAATGAGCTTTAAATGTATATCTTCCTTGGAGTTTAGCAGAAGTTGTTGTAAGGCCTTTAAAGTGATAGGGGTTCCAACTATTTGTGTATCTTTATTCGGATCATGATGTTCAAATGGGCCTACATCATCATAATTGGACTCTCAATGAAAGCACCAAATGATAAAGTCGAATTTGACAAATAATGAACCCTTAGCTCCTGATAGCCTATAAAGAAAAATAAAAACTTGTTTTAGGGATTTCACGACTGAGACTTTAATGCTTAAGTAAGTTAAAGATTCAAGAGAGGAGTTTGAGTTAAAGGAAAGAGAGAAGTATGAGTTATCGAAGAGAGAAACCTGCATGTAAGTATTTTCTTTATATAGTTTTGTGGCATGCTTAATTGAGTAAAAATTTCTTGTTAATTAACTCAAGTGTGGTGGTTATGGTTAAAGTTTGTCTTAAGGGGAATCTTAAGTAGTCCATGTATATTCCTCATTAGTTGAGGTTAAAAAATATTTACTAGGCCTATAGGAGGAATGACAATTTGAGTGTTATCAATTATCATTATCATTATCAAACAAAAAATGTATTTGGTGTTATTATATTAGCGAATAGCAATTCAATTACTAATAAATAAAAAAAAGAATTCCACTTAAAGGCAAATGAAAGAACAATTGCTCATGCATTTTACTTGCATGTTTCACAAATATTTGTCTTTGTTAGTATTTTGTAACACAATTATGTTAAATTTATAACTAAAAATTCTCATTGGAGTGTTAAACTCATATTTTGAAAATTTTAATTACTAAATTTATTATTTTTAACAAATTTAAAGACCAAATAATGCATTAAGTCAAGTCTAAATTATTATGTATACAGTAATAGAGTCACTTATTGTCAAAGGAAGCAATTAACCACTTAACATTTTTATTTAAAATTTCTTTGAAATTTCTACATAAAAATCAAATATATTTTCTTAATTGACCTTAAACTAGTTTAAAATTATAAAAGATGTATAATTTTATTTCTTTGTTTGTATAGAATTATATTAAAAATTACAACTATAATTGTGCACTAACTTCGGCTCGTTTGATTGATCTTTTTCTCCATATGGTTGGTAATAAAATAAATTAAAAGTCAAAATAGGATGTTTGATAAACTTAACGTTAAGTGGTTAGACTATCGGTAGTTGAAAATAGGTGTTTAATAAACTAAAAATAAAAGTCTGTGATCATATATTTTGATTATGAGTGGTTAAAAAAGTACTAAAAGCTGACTTTTTAAAAAAAGCTCAAAATCTCAACTTTTATAATAAAAAGCTACCTTTTATGTGTTTAATATCCAAAATAATTTTTTATTTTATATTTATTTATCTATAAACTAAAAAACAATTATAATTTTGAATATATTAAAATTTTTTATAATTTTTAATATATGTTAGTTTTAAAATTAATTGTTAGGTAGAAATTTTTTATGTTTAATTAATTAGTTTTATGTTATATATAGTATTATGGTAAATACAAATTTATAAATTTTGTAATTATTATAATATAATATAAATATTTTTAAGGCTCATTGTATAAATTAGATTATAATTTCAATCACTAAGTTACCAAACACATTATAAATATTCGTAGCCCGTTGATCTCTAATAAATGATCATCATCGCTGAAAAATGTCTGCTAACCACCAAAAAATGACCACCACCGTTAAAGATGACTGCTACCACTAACCACTATGAATGACCACTATCGCCACCATTAACCGCTAATAATTGACTACTATAGCTCAACTAAACAAGCCCTTCCTTTTATGTTTTTCAAGGCAAATATATGAGAATAAAAAATTGAGATATTCCAATGATTACATTCTAATATATTTTTTTTTGTCAAACAAAAATTCCCCTAAAACACAACTCAGAGCATGAAAAAAAATGAATTTACTCAATTTCAACATTTTTCTTCTCTTTAAATTCTTTATCTTTTGCATTTCATTATTCTTTTTTTTTTCTTATATTCACTTCTAAATATTATATGTAAATTTGTCAAACATGTTAGATAGAATGAATTTGAGTTGGTTTGAGTCAAGTCATTGATTTTGGGTCATTTTCTAATGGATCACTTCGAATTCAAATAGAATTTTCTAGTCAATTATTTTTTTCACAAAATCATATTTGACTGATTTTCAAACTTAATTTCATATTATTTTTTAAATATTAATATATTTCATTCACTTTTAAATATTGATAATTTTATCAAATTCTAAAAAAAAGATATTATTTTAGAAAAAGTATCATTTTCTTAAAAGATTATTATTATTATTATTATTATTATTATTGGGGAGACTTTTGTAAGGAATTTATGATACTCTCTTATACTAGGTAATTAATTATCGTTTTTTTCTAATTAATTTGCCACTTAATTATTTCTTTACTAAACAATTTTTTATCCTACTCAAATATTAATTAATTAATATTCCTAATATATTTACACAACTCTCTTTATATATATCCAATAGAAGTTTTACGCCAAAAAAATTGTTAATTTTTACCTTATAAATATTGAGATTAATTTGCAAAATAAAAATCTCACTATTTTACACTATTTTTTAATTGTATTGTGCTCATTTAATTTTTTATTTATTATTCATGCTTTTTGCTTCTCATGTTGAATATGAATATATCTTGATTTAAATTTACAAATTGTATTTTCACATTATATTGTTCTAATCGTGATAGCATTTTTATTATCCCTTCAAATTAATGATGAAAATTAGTACAGATGTTTATTTTTTTATAGTAACATATTTTTATAATGTTAATCACATATAACAACATGAATTTTGTATTGTAAAAATAGTAGAAAATACTTTGATATTTCAAAAGGACTCTATCCTTCCACATTACTTAACTAGAACCTTTCATCATGTGTTTATATAACACTTCACAATAATGGAATAAAAAGAGCAAGTGAAAGGTTGGGCTTCGTGTGCATAAGAACTAGGCCAAAAGCTCAATTTTAGTGTAAAACAATTTATTTGCTCTTTATGTAGGGCCCGATCCAAACCAAAAATTTACTTGTTAGATTATTTTTAATTACTATACATTTTAAAATTAATTACTTGGCTTATTTGAACTAGTCCAATTTGACCAAGTAAAAGTTCTACACCATCTTCCTTAATTTTCTACTCCATTTTTTCCTCCATTACTTACTACTCCTGGATTTTCTCCTCAACTTAATCTCTACATATCCCAACATACATTATAGTTGCAATGTTTTCTCTATTGACTGTTTGCCTTCTGTCTATAAATAATGCTTTTACAAACCTTAAGTAAGTATACCAAAAATACTAAATTTCTCCTTCTCTTTTCTGCTTACTGGGTTCTAAAATTATTCTCCACTGAGGATATGTTAAATTTATTATCTCTTTATTATAGGCACCACACATCTCAAGCTACAATTATTCCACATTTTTCTAACAATCTTAAAGATAATTATAGATATTATTATTATTGCCACCTCCACTGCTATTGACACTATGTTGCTTACGCTAGTTGTTGGCTTATCTGCAAACGGTGTTTCTACTGTCCCTTTTGCCAAGCCATTTCTTAACATTTCAAAGATTTAAGTGTTTGAGGAGACAACTTCAAAAGGTGGCAAAAATGCATATTTTCTATCCTTGACATGTATAGGATGGTCTATGCTCTCACTAACTTTAAGCCATCCGAGTCTTCTACCAAACAGTTGGAATTATGGGTTCTTACAAAAAAGGTATGTAGACATACAATTATATAACACTCTTTCTAATGAATTATTTGATGTCTATTATTCGCACAAAGAAGCAAAAGAAATTTAGG
>CANXYI012022356.1:0-12158 GCA_948208565.1 Hura crepitans
TATATATATATATATATTTTGCATTGGATTACATATGTTGGATTAATTCTATGTTTATATATGTTGTTGAATTGTAAAGTTTCCAACTTTGGATATTGACGCGGTTTTTTCTCTTGAAGTTTGATTGATGTATCACCATTGGATGAGGAAAAGGTCGTAAAGATATCTTAGGTAATTGTCTGTTTGATGGGCAACACATGCCGTGGATCTTTCAAAGGGAAACTTTATCAGGGCTACAGTCAGCCCGAAGAACAATCCACTACCTCGTTTCATAACAAGCGAAACCCTTCCTCTGATAACTCCAATTCTGAACTTTCCCCTTCTAGTCTCCCCGCTCAAGAATTTGCAAAGGATAATCCCAAAATGGACAATAATTTACCCCATATTAGCCCCAATAAGAAAGATTTGATAATGAGGCGCAGTGTTGATAACCAGGCTTATTATGTTTTGGGTCATAAAACTGCAAACATTCGTGATCTTTACACGTTAGGCCGTAAGTTAGGACAAGGACAATTCGGCACTACTTATTTATGCATTGAAAATTCTACAAAATTTGAGTATGCGTGCAAGTCTATATCCAAGAGGAAGTTGATTTCCAAAGAGGATGTAGAGGATGTCAGGAGAGAGATTCAGATTATGCATCATTTGGCTGGTCACAAGAACATTGTTACAATTAAGGGTGCTTATGAGGATCCATTGTATGTTCACATTGTAATGGAGCTTTGCTCTGGAGGCGAATTGTTTGATAGAATTATCCAGAGGGGCCATTATAGTGAGAGGAAAGCTGCTGAGTTGACCAAGATTATTGTGGGGGTTGTTGAGGCATGCCATTCACTTGGTGTTATGCATAGAGATCTAAAACCAGAGAATTTCTTGTTGGTGAACAAGGATGACGACTTCTCTCTCAAGGCCATTGATTTTGGACTCTCTGTGTTCTTCAAACCGGGTATAATGTTATTTATGTTTTTCCTTTATTTGAATTAGAAGCAAAGTAACATGCTAAAGCTGATAAATTACTTTGTATCATATGTACCTTGTATTTTGTGGTCGATTGTTTTTTCGGTCAGCCTGCATATAATTTAATGGTTTTGCACTCAACGTAATATTATCATGGAAATATTCATAAATTTATGTGACATTCTGTTCTTACTAAGAGCTGATATCCATTCATTGAGATTTAAGATTTTAGCATATTGGGACCTCTTATGAAATGGAAAAAGAATCATAGTATTAACTTTATTTCCTGCTAAACAGTATATATGGTTTGATGTTCAGGTCAAGTTTTCACCGATGTGGTTGGAAGTCCATATTATGTTGCTCCAGAGGTGCTTCTTAAGCATTATGGGCCAGAAGCAGACGTATGGACAGCGGGGGTCATATTGTATATATTGCTAAGTGGTGTACCGCCGTTTTGGGCAGGTAGGAACCATTTGTTATGTGACTCCAGCACTTTAGCCTTTTTATTTTATTTATTTATTTATTTTTGAGTAGTCTGCTGAAAGTTTCCTCTTCTGGAATTCAGAAACACAACAAGGAATATTTGATGCAGTATTGAAGGGATATATTGACTTTGAGTCTGACCCGTGGCCCGTAATATCAGACAGTGCCAAAGATCTCATCAGGAAGATGCTCTGCTGTCGACCTTCAGAACGCTTGACGGCCCACCAAGTGCTGTGTATGTCTGACCTTTATATTGTTTCCTAAGTTCCACCAATGGTTCATGGCCATTTAATAATAGGATTGGACAAGCTTGTTTGAATAAATGATGATAATTTCTGTGTCAGTTTTCCTACGCATGCGCATGCTAGGTAGCAACAGGTCAGCTGAAGAGTATATGATGCACTGCCTTGTTGTGTTCAGGGACGAATCTAGAAAATGCTTTCGATAGGAGCAAATTTTCATATCATATATTTTACTTTTTAATAATGAAAAATACCTATTAATAATATTAAAATTCACAAGGACACTTTCAGTATGGCAGACATACAGTTTATTGACGCTTTGAAATTCGCTCAATTTTCCAACTAAAAAAGTGAGGTTTTATTTCATGATGTCAGTTACATTGATTGAAAGTTAAAATTGAGGTGTCTTTATAAAACTTTGGAATTCTTTTCATGTCATTTGTGCAACCTGTCTAGCGTTTACAAAAATTTGTCTTCCAAATATTAGTTTTCCCTGGTTTAAATTCGTCCGTTTGTTTGTTTCTCATCTTTGGTTGGCTGCTTACATGCAGTTTTATTCTGTTAAATTGTTTAAGTATTATGCTTCTTTCTGCTAAGATCAACAAACTTCAGAAATTGGAATCTAGGAGCATTGTGCTTATTTGGGAATTTACCATTTTTCAGTCAAGTTGCCACCACCTCACGATACTTTCGTGTTTCAATAATGTTTGGGGTTTAATATCTGTTTTTCCTTTTAGGCCATCCTTGGATATGTGAAAATGGAGTTGCTCCTGATAGAGCACTGGATCCAGCTGTACTTTCTCGTCTCAAACAGTTCTCTGCAATGAATAAATTGAAAAAGATGGCTTTACGGGTAAGTGCATGTACCTGATGTCTTGGTGTGCAGGTCAGATACTTTTGGACAGTTTTTGGTGTTAAGTGATGTACTAAATAAAGAATACAGTGACTTCTCAAATATTTAACAGAGACATTGATTTATTATGCCTGTTGCCACATATCTCCCCCTTCTTTCACACAAAGACATGTGGAGAAAAGGTCTTTGCATTATTCCTTCTTTCGCTCTGGCTTGTAACTTAGCAACTAAATGTACATCTTATGGAGTTTACTGTTTCAGTTAGCAAGCATATAAATTTTTTATACCAAACTTTTAGGTTGTTCCTAATGCTTGCCAAAAGCTTGGCTTTGTTAGGATGAGTTCTCATGTGTTTCTGTTTTGCGTCATCAGGTGATAGCTGAAAGCCTTTCTGAGGAGGAGATTGCTGGTCTGCGAGAAATGTTCCAGGCTATGGATACTGATAACAGTGGTGCAATCACATTTGATGAGCTAAAAGCTGGTTTGAGAAGATATGGTTCTACCCTGAAGGATACCGAAATTCGTGATCTTATGGATGCGGTAAGATGTTTGTCAAAAGCAAATGTTTATTTATTTGTTTGTTTGTGTGTATGAGGGGACAATGAAAGGAAAAAGGAGTTTTGCATTGTGGAGGCCATTGTATATGTAATGCAGTTAAATTGAACTCGTCTTTTGCTTATTTATCTACTCTAAGAGTATTAGAAAAAACTCTTAAATATTTCAGTGACGTAATAATTCTAATTCATTGTGAAATGTCATCAGCTTGTAATCTACGCATAGGCAAAAAGAGAAAAACATACATCATCTTACGAGTGCATGGTTAAAAAAAATTGTTTATCTTTGATAATGTATTTTTTTGATATACACGGGAGTAAGAAAAACATATTTCATCTTATGAGTAGTGTAAATAGTATATGTTTGATTCTCCAGTGAATTATTATGTAAATTGGAGTAGATTACTAGCTTGAACTTGAACTATCTGAATTCTGCATATATATTTTATCTCAACCATGTTGGCATTATCTGCAGATACAAGACAGTAAAGGGTATTCATTATCTTCCATAATTTAATCTTGACAAATATTTGTATTGTTTTAAGTTATGTGAGTTAGATCATAACTTAGGTATGATGAAGATGGAAAATATTCAATCCGGATATCATAAGAGATTGTTGAGTATGCAAAAATTCAATATCCTCTTTATGAAAAATTATGATATTTTGTAGAGGTCAGTGATTATGATGATGGTTGGTTAATTACTCGGTACAGAGACTTCAATTGACCAATAACAATATAAAGTTAATGTTGTACAAATTAATTAATCAAGCAACTAACTTGAATTTGATGAGAACAAAACAGATTTTCTTGTGAAAGAATCAAATGTTCATGATTTTATATCCTGGTGAAGATTTGAAATAGTGAATAGTCATATAAACATGCTTACTATAGAAGCAAAGACCAAATAGAGGGGAAAAAAAGGTTCTGCAGGTTTAGTATAAGGGAATGGTCTCGTTTTGTTATTGATGCAAGCATAATTGAGATTTTCATTATTGTTGCTAATGCCACAGGCATAGTTTTTTAAATCATGTACTCATCATGTTCAATCAACTTCAGGCTGATGTGGACAATAGTGGGACTATTGACTATGGGGAATTCATAGCTGCAACTGTTCATCTCAATAAGTTAGAAAGGGAGGAACACCTTGTTGCAGCATTCCAATATTTTGATAAGGATGGAAGTGGTTATATCACAGTTGATGAGCTTCAGCAGGCCTGTGCAGAGCATAACATGACTGATGTTTTACTTGAAGATATCATTAGAGAAGTTGATCAGGATAATGTAAGTCATTTTGACATGTTCATAGACTCTTGTGTCAGCTCAAATCTTGTTATTTTTGTTTTGCTGTGACAAAAAAGAAAAAAAATTGTTCTTGTGGACCTGGTGTACTCTTTATTTGAGTGCTGAGCTTTTTCTCCGTTTTCTTATCTTACTTCATCTTTTGTATTTTATGTTTTCAGGATGGAAGGATAGACTATGGTGAATTTGTTGCCATGATGCAAAAAGGAAATATAGGAATTGGTAGAAGAACTATGCGAAACAGTCTGAATTTGAGCATGAGAGATGCACCAGGTGCTCTATAGCTTGCAATTACTGCTCGTCATGTACAGGTAGTTTTCTTTTTCTGCCTTTCTGGTGCAACCCTTCAGCCAATAACTTGAGTGCTCTTTCCTTGTTTATTAATTAAAACTAGGGTTGTTTTCATATGATTTCTTCAAATGCTGTTATTGGATGATGTTAAATAATTGACATTAACATGTATCTCATTTAGAACATGGCTGCTTTTCAGATGCTTACTTCTCACTATGAATAACATAATGGTACCTAACTTTTTAAGTAAAGTAAATTTTTAATCATAAAAGGTGGACTTATTTTTGAGTTCACCAAGGATTCAAGTGTGAATTTCGACAAAAGTTTTTTTTTTTTTTTTCCTAGTAAGTTGGGCAATTTGTATTTGTTTACTCAAAACATTGATGAAGCTGATTTTAATGCAAATTTGAGTTGGGTGCCTAATGGCATACTGTTTCTGACTTGACAGGCATACCTCGAGAAGTGATTTTGGTTCCTTCCACGCTCCAGACATGAGATTTGGGTTTCAATGTGAATGAGCAATTGTTAGATAGTGAATTTTATGTTGCTGTAATCATTCCAAGTATTGCAAACTATCTTAGTGTGAGGTGTTAAAGCTGTTTTAGGCTGCTATTTAATTTTTTTTTTTTGGTGCTTTTGTTTTGAGGCCATACGTCTGTTATTTTTGGAGGCAAAAGCTTTGGTATTTAATCTTCCTTTTTTTTTTTTCCAATTTTTTCTAGTCTAAAAATCTGGTAGCATGTAAAAAGCTTTGACAATGTGCCATTGGCTGGGGTTAAGCCTACTTAGTTATAGGACCCAATTAGGTGATGCATTATGAGCTGGAATCTGCCCCTAGCAAGTTGGCAAATGAAATTTATCTTACTTTCCATCTAAGAAGGATCATTTGCAGTTTTGACTGGTTAATTTTAAGTCAACCAAAATGTTTTATTGCTTAATCAACTTGGCTTTTGTAACAAGTGAAATTTTGTAATCAATGTTACAGCCATTGATTCAAAATCGAAACAACAGAAAAAACTGGAGGAAAAAGAAAACAGTGCTGGCAGTCCCATTGCATATAATAAACAATATATATATAAAAAAAATTTATTGGCCTTTATGACTGGAAATATATATTTAGATTATTTCAACGTTAGGTTATTGAGGACAATTCCCATGAAATAAGGTGAATGACTAGCAGGAAAGAGATGGTGTAATGGATGAATAACTAGGAGGAAGCACATGCCTGGAAGAGCTGTCCTGTAACTGTTTTTTTTTTTTAACTTATAAGAGCACAAAATATCTATACGCTATTACAATTTTGCCTAATCTAATTGCAATTTCATGGAATTTTTCACAGTAAAGCATCTAATTCTGAGTCACCTATAATTGCAACCCCTTGTAGTTTGGTCTGAAAATCACTAGCTAGGCACCTTGGAAAGTTTCTCTTGCTATTGCTATTTCCTGCAAAAGAGAAACTCATGTCAAAACAACGCACAATTCCTTTTTTTTTTTTATTATTATTATCAGTCACATGAATAAGGATGACATAAATTTAACACAAACAGAAACATAAAATAATTGAACAAAGACAAACATTAAAGACATTAATACCCTTTTGCCATTGGAAACTAACAAACTTCAGTCAAATTCTCAATTGCATGTCTTCAACTATTTCCGTCCCGGCTCCCTCTATGCTTCCGCTTACAGTTATAAATCATAAGTCTATTTCCTCCCATTGGTAGTCACCTGCCCCTTCAATAAATATCACCTTGTAAAGAAGTGAGCCTGTCCTGGCCTATATTCACTACTAGGATGGCTATAAAGAGCCTCTCTCTCTGTTGTTACTGGTCTAATGTGGAAATGTATCATTTATGCTAATAAAAATATGCCTATCTTAAATACATGCAGCCAGCTCTACAATTGATTTTCAATTGTATTTTACATGTCCACTTGATGCATGCTTTGTGTTAATGGCCAGTGCATAAGATAAGGTCCAAATACCTCCATTATCTCGAGTTTGGGTGGTAGTGGCTCTGTTATTGGCTCCAATATCTATATTAGCATTCAGTTCAGCAAGATGGGATAGTATCAATTGACAAGCTATTCAAGATTGGCATCTAAATATTTTATATTGTACAGTAGTTGTTCTAGTCACTCAAAAGGACTTGGTATATATAGTTTCATTATTAAGCCTTTGAACCAAATCATTTTGACGGCCCGTATCAGAGAAGCACGTAAAAGTTTACAGTAATACAAGCCTTCTCTTAGATTTAGTATCACTTTAAACTTACATTCCCATATTATAGAATCCAAATCTGATAGTAATCTAAGCTTGTGGGTTGTTCAATAATTATGTGCTTTAGGAGTATATTAAGTTATTAGAATGCATGTCAGAAGTTGAAGTTGAAGTAGTTTGGGCATAAAGTTTTACATCAATCGGTGAGCACACTCTTTATTGTGACAAAGCCGATGATCCTAAAACATGAAATTTCAGAAGCATGTTGTTTGGTGTAACTTTGCTACTAATGCAATAATAGATTTCTAGGTATCTTGGATGACTCAACTATGGCCTAAAAATGAACACACACACACAAAAGAAAAAAAAATGAAAGGAAGATAACAAAATTTCTTCCATAGATGAGGCTACAGATGATGAAAGAAAAGTAGATTAAGATAATATAAGTATAATTCCATGAAGATGGCTTTAAACCAACAATGGTGCCTATTGAGACATTCCAATCTTACAAGACTAGGGCATGTTGGCAAGCTCTAAGAAGCAAAATGTCATTTGAGGTCTGGCTGACAACAGATAAGCAACCATTATGAGCAGATTGTTGATCAAGTCTAATAATCAAGGGGCAATTAAGGTGAAATTTTGCCAGGTTCTATAATCTCCTATTTTCCCCATTATTTTCCTAGTTTCTTGCACTAATCCAGAGTCCGTCACATCATTTAAAAAGGGAAGAACCTAGAGTTCTAAAATCAATTGGGCTCACATAAGAATAAGATATTTCATTTACTAATATATATTTCTACGTGATAAATAAATACTCTATTACCAACAGACTTATCCAGTAGCACTGTTCTATAAAGAAGTATTCTTAGATGGTAAATTAAAATTTAAGAGAACCAGCAATGTAACACTTCAACAGAATCAGATCCAAATAAGAGAAAGAGTATCGTTATCAACTTGCCTTCAACTTAGCATCACCATAAAAACTGCATGTTGATGTAACAACAGATCCATGATCACACAGCCATCCTGCCTTGCAAGTAGTTCCACCATCTTTGCCTACTCTTAGTGAACACCATAATTGCTTCGGAAGCAAGATGAGATCTTGTTCATCTCTTGCTGACTTTTGCATGCCATCTTCTTTAAGTTCTATTAGGAAGTCCTGGATAATTCGAGGAGTTAAAAGTTTTAGCAACCATGACACGGAGCTGGATTCTTTCAACATAATATACATACTGATTGCTTAGTGCTTATTCTATGATGATAAAGGAAAAGGAGCCACCATGCACAGTGCAAAAAGTGAATCATCGAGGATTTTATCTGATTACTCTTCTAGGGGATAAGTGCAAGGAAATATGCATGAATCCCATGCTATTCCTAATCCTGAGTAGAAAAAGAAAGGAAACAAAACATATCTAAAAATATAGATGCAGGACAAAATTGAAAGAAAAAAGATTTAATAATTTCAATGGCAAATTAGATTCTTCTTATTTGTATCTGTTCTTCTTTCTGGAAAAAAATATATAAAAATGTCAATGCTTATTTCAATCATGGGAATCATCTCTTTAATCAGGATAACACATATTTTCACCCATGAACTTGACAAAAAAAAAGTTCCTCTTACGCACTTTATCTTTTTTGATGACCCATAACACACATAAACTTAATAAAAAAGACATATTACCCCCAAACTTGACTAAAGCTCACCTACTACCCCTTAAATAACACATAGCAGCAACTAAGAATATTGACATGTGAGTTTTTATAGCGCAATAATGGGTAAACTTCTACCAAGTTTAAGGGGTAAGTTATTTTTGAAAAGTTTAAGGGGGTAATAGGTGCACTTTTGCCCAGTTCAAGTGTGTCATGACACCCATAAAGTTTAAATGTGTAAAAGGATTTTTTTGCCAAATTTTGGGGGGAATAGAACAGAATCATGGGGAGTACTGTCTGATCACTCCTACAAACTTAAGCCCCTTGTTGACAGGGAAAGTCATTAAAGTTGATCTTTTGAGCCTAACGACAAACTTTCAAAGCAAAGGCTTTTAAGGTGTACGTTGGCTATTCAGATAATGAGCATTTCCTTCTAGATCACAAATGACTTCATTAACATTATATTCAATTTGCTCAAGTCAAGGATAAACTGTATGATTCATGAAACTGTTATTCTATCTGGGCCTACCAGGTGATCCGCCAATATGGCAACTCTTTGCTTTTTGTAATATACCCTTCCACCCCTAACACACAAAACCTTTCTCCCCCTAGTCATGTTGTTTCAAAAATTTAGCAGCTTAGGACCTATGTACCTATGCATACACACAGCAGACGTTCTTTTTCCTAAATGTGACAGTTTATCACAGGTCATCTGAAATGTTATGTTTAACTATAAATCATTTCTACCACCATTTTGTTCTCCAGGAAAAAGGTAAATAACCAACTAGTAACACACACGAACATGCAACAAAAAAAAAAAATAATGACAATAATAATAATTGAGGCTAAGCTAAAAATATAGATATAGAGCAATTTTAATTATTTCCCAAAAATGATTTAATCATGTTACATCAAACAAAATACGTCATAGCAAAAGGCAAGCGGTAGATGAAAAGAAGCTCGTGTCTCGTGAACTCACAGATTGAGAAGTATCAAAACTGGCGACCGCATTGGGACCCTGCCAAACTCCTACAACTTGAGAAGCTTCCAAAGCTGCAGTGGAAGCAAATGCAGAATCTCGAATTGCGCATCCGCCCAACTGTTCACCATTTCTAAATGGTCCATACCATTGCTCACAAAAAACCCTGATATTTTCCAACATCATCTTTCCATTTGCTTCATGAACAACCTGAATTATTCTCACACGGGACTCACGATCTTGAGGATTAATCAGGCAATGTTCCACCTCAAATCTACTAAGTACACCATCATTATCCTGAACTGGCCAGACAGCTACATAACACCCACTAGATTGATATGCAAAGGCGGAAACTTTATTGTCAACGCCTCCAACATTTCTATCATCAATGCTATATCTAGTTGCAGCATCAGCTTCACAACCCACAGTGGGTAGTAATTTGATGGTTTTATAAGTCATAGCGAACTCTTCTGCTAAGGCAAGGGTAGGGCATTGAGTCTGCCAATCAAAAACCTTAACTTCCCATTCCCTATAAGCTTCAGGCACAACAGATTCAGGAAGTTCAATTGGATTTCCTTGAGCAGTAAAATCTGCTCCAAACCCATCCCATTCACCGGAAACATTTCTAGCGAATTCGGACCATGCTATATAAATATCACACAATATCAACAAAATTAGAGAAATTTAAGGACGAATGAAAGGAAATGGAGAAATGGATAAATGGAAACTTACTAGTTGCGTTTGGTTCGGGATATATGCTTTGAAATTCAACATCGTCTGACACAAAAGTAGAGTTAGCCACACAAGATAGGGGAGTGAGACGAACGTTACACTGAAATAGAGAGTGTGGATTTGATTGGAAACTGATGGGTTTTGAACGAAGTTTAGAAAATGAGAGGCTCGTGGGAATAAGGGCTCTGTTTTGTAGGATTACAGTGGCACCTGTTAACGCCATTTGCGTTTCTCTGGAGAAAAAGACGGAACAGAGAGAAAAAAGAGGAGCAAGCGTAGCCTGTTAATACATGGATTCATAATATATCCATTCTAGTAATGACGTATGATGCAGCAATTTGGGGGTCAAGCTACACGCTTCAAGCCTATAACAACTTTCATAAAATTCACACTCCCATTCAGAATTATTCCTGACATTCGCTCCCTTCCACCCAAAATCAATTTATATACACTAATTATAAAATGTAATGGCCTTATCCTGTCTAATTTTATCTCAACATGTACATCAAATCTGATCCAAGTCACACCTATCTAGTAAAGGTAGCTTTTAGAGTCATCACCAAAGCCGACTCAAGTTGCACATATCGAATAGAGATAGCTTTTGAAATGATCATTAAAATCGACTCAAATCACACTTATCGAGTAATCGAGTAGAGGTAACTCTTGGAATCATCACCAAAACTTACTCAAGTCGCACCTATAAATTAGACGTAGCTATTGAAATCATCAATATTGCCTTTAAGGCATCAACACCATTTCTACTCTTTAAGAACATAACACCTTTTAAGTAGAAGGGTCATCCTAATCAGGTGCATGTCTTTCTCATTTTCTAAATGTTGAGTCAGCTTATACATTTTATGATCACTTTTCCAAAATTAAAGGCAACTATAGATACCGGATCCTCTCAAGTTTGATTAACTAATGATGAAAAAAGAAAGAAATAAGGATTCTTGAACCTTAAAGTTCTCTTTTTGGCTAAAAAGTTTCAATTTCATAAAATTTTAGCTAAGCAAGTTTCAAAAGATTTAAAAAATTATAAAAATGAGCTTTTTGGTTTTTTTTTCTTTATTTTTTACAAAACTATGTTGTTTTAGAAAGTAAAACGGTCGTTTTGAACTTATTCAAAACAACTGTTTTTCGTGAAATACATCCTTTTACCTTATAGCTTTTTTATAGCCAAAACGACGCCATATTAGTAAAAATGGCCAGATTTTCTTCAAAACTACCATTTTCATTGAAGCGAGCCATTTTGTCACTCAAAGTTTTTTTTATCAAAATATTGTCGTTTCAATACAAAACAACCATTTTGTCTTAATATCGCAAAAAAAAAAAAAACTAGCTATAAATGGAAAAAAGGAAGGAAAAAAAAGAAGAAAATGATTGATGCATTCAACAGTATGTATCAACAGATAAGCTTCTTTTCCAAACAAAGCCAAAAACTAGATTTTCTACTCCCTTCTTTTTCTTCTTCTTTTTCTGATCAAAATCCCTGTTTGGCGACATTAGTCTTTACTATTTTTGATATAACCCGAAGGCAATTATCTTAGGATAATTTTCAATCTCTCATTTTTTAATCTAGGGATTAAATTATCTGTCCATTGATTGGGCATGGTGATTTAATCCTCATTTGTCAATTTCGTTTTTATTTTTCATGTGTTTTCTGCTTTATTTTATTTTATTTTTCTTTTCTATTCCTTTTGTTCTTCACTATTATCTATCATGTAATTTTTTCATGCCACCCATTTTTGCCCAGAAAAGGCAAAATGGTCGTTTTTGCCTTACAAAGGGTAAAAATTTGCCATTCACTCCTTACCAATATTTTTATTTATTTCTCTATTTTTTTACTGATTTTCCTCATATTATGATCTTCTTAATTAATATATTTTCTGTATTTTTG
>CANXYI012022429.1:0-14047 GCA_948208565.1 Hura crepitans
AATAGGTTCATGTTTCTAGAAAAGCTATATTATTTGGGCATGCAATGGGATTGATAAAAATTAGAATAAGAAAAGCTATATTATTTGGGCATATTAAGATTTAATTCTCATATTGTAGATAGTTAGGTTTTGGCCATATAATAATTGCTAAAGGCAAGCTCAAGCAACAAGTCAAGAAAGCTTGAACTTTAATCCACACAAACATCCTAGCACATAGTTTGTATAGACTTCCTTACCTTAAGCCTACAGGAACTAACCCTATAGCTTGTGATCCATCTAGACCTCTTAGCCTATGATGTATACTAGCCTATGGTCTGTATAAACCTGTATCCACAAAGTTTCTAAAAACTCTAACTTCCTATTTGAACTTTACTTCCTATTCTGATGAGACTTTCTATTTTTTGAATGGGAAGGCCTTCACTAGAAGCCTATATATACCTTTTTAATAAACCAAAATAAGATATATGGAATATATAAAATTATTCTGTGAAAACCCCGCCTTAGAAATGAGTCTACTAGCCATAAACTAGCATTCAAATTATTCTCTTTTTGAAACTCAACATTTGATTTATTGCTTGAAGTTTAACATTAGGTAAGCCTAAGGCCTTTACTTTAAATTATTTTTCTATGTAACTAAGGATCTTTAATGATTAATTAGACATATGAGATGATTCATTGTAATCCCCATCTCAATTATAAGAGTATGTTAACATAAAAGCATCATTTTCTTTATGTTTAAAATGTTTCTTGAATCATATAAAACATAATTTGCATTATGGATTGCACAATTGGTTCGCACAAACCTCTTTTCATGAAGAGTCAAGTCCACATGGACATATACCAATTAATTATTCTAATATTATACAATATTTGGTTGTTCTAGTTTATTAATAATAAAGAATGTGACAGATCTAGGGATACATATTTTATTTAATGTGTTCTTATTTGTATGTGATTATATCATATGATTTTAGTCTAATATAAGGTCCATATAGACCTAGTATTGTTGAGCTAATCGCATTGTTAATTTATGTTAATTCTAGTCATAAGCATTGGAATTATAGTTTGCATAGACCTATCGAGGATGATGATGTAATCTCTACAAACTTAATAATGGGAAGTTGAGACCTATTTTATTCCGAATTTGATTATTTTAGTTTATGTTTATTTTATGTACCTTTACCATTTTAGTTGTAATAGCTAAGTTATTTAACATTGTTTTATGTGCTAAGGCTAATTCACATTAATTATTCTTATAGATAATTAGTTAGTGCTTTCCTCATAAGATGGTTTTGATTTTTTTGAATAAAAGTGACCATAAAATGTATTTAATCAAGGCTAATCTCCTAGAGATAGGAGTTGGGTAGTTACTACTAATTCTTACAGAATTATGGGTAATTGTTAGGTTAAAATCAACCAATAAATAGCCCATTTATATGTATATTTTGTATCTTATTACTTATTATATATGTTTTAATTATTATAATTTATTTCCATAATGTGTAGAGATGATAGATGATTTAAATTTATTCACTTGCTTGTATAATACGAGATTGATAAATATTGGGATATAAAAGAGGTATATTGTATTGGAATATAAAAGAGGTATATTGTAAGAGCATAAATAAAATATTGATTTTGAACTCTTTCTAAAAAAAATCAGTAGGTTTTTAGTGTAAAATCAAGTGTCGACTCGATCAAACTACCTCATCCCCCTATAATAAGATCTTGAAATTTTATTGCTAAAGTAATATATTCCATATTATTAATCTAGATTCAATCTTTGATCTTCCTCTATGACTCAACTATTAATAATATGATTGAGAAATATCTTATTCAAATTGTGTATATAAAAGTGAACATGATTTCAAAATGTAACTTAGGTCAATCATTGCAATTGATAATAACAATTAATTAGCATTCTTTTGCCTACAAACAACATACCCATTCTACTTGCCTAAATTCTCTAGATTTCTTTTTTCCATTTTTCAATCTCATTTTTTCTCTATGCAGTTATTTCAATTCAAGCATTCCATAACCCTATAATGAAAAATAAGTGCTTTAAAATTAGAAATCAAGCTTACAAAATGATAAAATCCTAAAATATTTTAAGGCCTTACAGTTACATATTCATTTCATATTTTTTGCATTTCAAGATTTCAATTAGTGTTCCTACACATTGTTCTCTTTCTTCTAACATAGAAATAAGGAAAAGAATAAACAATTGAAGCAGCAAATTAATGAGAAAAAAAAACTTTACTTACCAAAGATAGTGTGACTATCACTTTAAGTAAGATCATGTTGTCTGAAGAGGAAACCTGTTGTTGTAACTAAAAAAGGAATAAAATAAGAGAAATTATACAGAATTGAAGAAGTAGAGAATTGATATTATTCCAGCACATCACAGACAAATAAAAGGGCATATTTTATTGGCTCACAAATAACTAAAATGCAAAAAATTAAGCAAGTAACTGATATTTATTGAGACCAGAATAATAGCAAAAATATCTCTTATTTATCTGCTAACAACTCAACTAATTTCGAGAGATTACTACAATATTTTCTTGCAACAAATTTTAAATCACATCTCTAACACTCCCCCTTAATTCAAAATCACATACTCTAAGCAAAGATATAAGAAAAACATGTCTTCGACTTTATAAAGGTTTGGTGAATATATCTACAATTTGGACATCAGTATGACAAAACTTCATGATTATTTCACTTTTGGCTACCAATTCATGAATAAAATGAAATCTCAACTTAATATGCTTTATATTACTATGAAAGGTTAGATTCTTTGTGATTATAATTGTTGATTTGTTATCATGATAAAGTGCAATTCTCTTTTCTTGTTTTTACTGTAAATCACTTAACATTCTTCTAAGCCAAATACATTAACATGTTGCTATTGTTGTAGCAGCAACATACACTGCCTCTGCTGTTGATAAAGTTGCTAATAGTTATTCTTAGAACACCATGTAACTGTACCTGAATCAAGTCTAAACGCATTTCCAGAAGTGCTTCTTCTATCATCAGTTGAGATTGCCTAATTATTATCTGTAAAGCCAACCAGCTTAAATTCCATTACATGGGTGTACCAAAATCCATAATTCAAGGTCCTTACTATGTACCTTAAGATCTTTTTTGCTACTCCATAATGTTACTTTGATGGATTGCTCATAAATCTTGACACAACACTAACCAAAAAAAGAAATATAAGGTTTGATATATGTTAAATATATTAATCCACTTACTAAACTTTAGAATTCCCTTGATTTTGCTACTTTAACTCCGTCTTACAACTTTAATTTTTTATTCTTATTCAGTAAAGTGGCCACCATCATGCAACATATTGAATTTCTTCAATAAATATGTTGCATATCTTTTTTTTGGAAAATAAATACCCTATCTTCATCTTGCAATATCTCCAAATCAGTCCCAAGTCTGTCATTTTGATAGTGCCTATCATGCTAGATTTGAATTATCTAACAAGTGCTAAATTTGACCCCATATAGATTATATCATCTATATATAAGCATACCAATAAAAAAAATCAGCTTTTGCTTGCTTCTTTAAATAAAGAATGGCTTATCTACACTTCTAACAAAGCCATTTTGCTTGAAATATGCATTAATTTTACTATACCATGTTCTTAGGGCTTGCTTTAAGCTATAAAGAGCCTTCCTCAACTTGTATACTTTTTTTCTTTCCTAGTAATCATAATGCCTTTTGGTGTGAAACATAGACTTCTTCTTTAATTTCACCATTTAGAAATGCCAATTTTACATCAAATTGATAAACTTTCCATCTAAGTTGAGCTACCAATGCCAAGAGCAATCTTATTGTTTCAAATTGAGCCACAGGAGAAAATGTTTCCTTGTAGTTGATCCCTAATTATTGAGTGTAACCTTTTGTGACCAACCAAGCCTTATACTTCTGAATACTGCCATTTATATGAAAATTTGTCTTAAATATCTACTTAACAACATCAGTTTCTTTCCATTTAGTAAATCTAAAAGTTCCTAAGTTGAGTTCTTTTTTATGGACAAGAGCTCTTCCTTCATTGCTTATCTCCACTCATCTTTTGCTACTATTTCCTCATAAGTTACAAGATCTAAAATTATTAGTGCAAAGTCCTCTTATTTATAAATCTCCCTTAGTGACCTAAATTTCCTTGGTGATGTCTCTTTAGAGGATACATTTGAGCTATATTATTAGAAGTTGTAGTTAGTGTAGTTGATGGACTGCATTGAATTAGAGTTAAAGCTAGAGAAATTGTTAGAGTTGGAGCTGCATTTTCTTCCTCCATTAATGGGACTTGAGGCTACTCTTCCTTGCTGTCATTGTTGCAACTCTAGTTCTAACTAGGTGCCTTATTAAAAATGACATTTCTACTAACAATTATCTTGCCAATTATAAGGGTATACAATTTATATGCTTTAGACTCAGTATAGTAACTAACAAAAATGCACTTAATTAATTTTTTATCTAATTTTTGGCGATTTTAAGCATTAACTAAAAACATAAGCAATGCAACCAAAAAATTTTAAATGACTTGCAATTGGTTTGGTACCTTTCTATGCTTCCTATGGAGTGATATTTTGAATAGATTTTGTTGGGGAGAGATTCAACAAATACAATGTTGATGCTACTACTTTTACCCAATATTGGTTTGGCAAACTTTTCTCTTTTAAGAGACTTCTCGCCTTTTCCATCACAGTTTTATTTTTTTGTCCTGCTACTTTATTTTTGCTCTGAAGTATATGGTGCAATCAACTCTTTTCAAAATCCATTTTCCTCACAAAAATGATTGAACTCCTTCGATAGAAATTCTTCATCTCTATTTATGCAAAGAACCTTTATGTTTGTGCCACTTTGTTTCTCTACCAATGCCTTGAATATTCTAAAATTTTGAAATATTTCTAACTTGGTTTTCAAAAAGCATAACCATCTCATTATACTGAAATCATCTGTAAATAGAAAAAAGTAATAACTTTCACTAAGCAACTCAATATTCGTAAAGCCGCATAAATCTGCATGAACTAATTCAAGACATGTTAATGCTCTCTATGACTTTCCAGTAGGAAATGATTTTCTGATTTACTTGTTGAAAATAAAACCTTCACACAAATCAAAAGTTTGAATTTTTGGTAATCTATAAACCATACATTTTCCTTCCAATAGTTGTAACCCCCTTGTATACAGATGTCCATATTATAGGTGCCATAGTCTAGACTCATTATATTCCTCCATGACCAAAGCAAAATCATCCATAGTAGAGACTTTAAGTGGGAACATTTTGTTTTTGGTCATTACATTGATAATTTTTTGTCCTTAACGACACATGTACCATCATCAAACATAACTGAATATCCACAGCCAAGAGTTATCCTACACTTAGCATATTATGAGTTCAATGAGGAATAAATTGAACATCATGTAGGAGTTTGGTTTTACCTTAGCTAGTTTTGATGGCTACTATTCATTTCCCTTCTACTTACATTTCTTTATTATCTCCCAACTTTACCATCTTTTTTTTACTTCTATCTAACTCTTCAAACTCTTTAAAGATCGCCTTCTTGGTGGTCATATGACTAGAGCACCCGCTATTAATAAACCACACTTAACCTTATGATTCAACTGTGTCAAAATGTGCCATGAACAATCTGCTTTCTTCATCAACTTCTACTATAAAATTTGCTTGTTTATCCTTGTACTAGCAATCAACTTTCATATGTCCATGTCTTTTGTAATGATAACATTGGATGTTGCCCCTTATGTTATTGCTAGTTTTTTGCATATATCCTTTGCCTTCTCCCTTGCCTCGACTATAATTTCTTCCTCGAAATCCTCCTCTGCCTCTTCCACGAGCTATAACTTTTCATGCTCTTTTGAACTATCTCCTTTTACTTGGAATGCTTTTTCCTCATTCTTCTCTTTTATTCTATTGATTTTTGCTTCATGAGATTGTAATTATCCCGTTAAATCATCTACAAAATAGTGGATAAGCTCTTGGACTCCTTCATGGCTGCAACCACATGGTCAAATTTTAGGGTTAAACTCCTTAATACTTTACCTACAGCAGTTTTTTTCGAGGATGTTTCCTCCATAGGATCTCATCTAATTGACAATTGTTGCTACCCTTGACATGAATTCCTGCACTGATTCACCATTCTTCATATGTAGATTTTCAAATTCATGATGAAGTGTCTACAACTTCACTGTGACCACTGTGGCTGAGCCATGAAATGCTAGCTGCAAAATTGTCCATGCCTCCTTTGTTGTAGAGACTGCTACAATTTTTTAGAAAATTGAGTCATGAACAGCTTATTGTATAAAGAATAAAGCCTTTGAATCTTTCTTCTTGTTTTCCCTTAACCTAATCCCCTCATCTTGCTCATTGTAGCCATGTTCAACCAACTCTCATAGCTCTTGTGACTTGAACAATGTCTTCATTTTGATGCTCCAAAGTTCGTAATTATCTCCCTTAAAATTGGCATGGAAAGCTAGGCTATATTGATTACATTACTGTTGTTTGCCATGAGGAAACACCCAAAGTAATGCTCTGATACCACTGTTGTTTTAAGAGAATACCTACTGCTATAACTGAAAAGGGAATAAAACATGAGAAATTCTAAAAATTTGAAGTAGAGAATTGATATTATCCCAACACACCAGAGACAAATAAGAGGGCCTATTTTATTGGCTTACAAATAACTAAAATGCAGAAAATTAAGCAACTAACTAATATTTATTGAGATCAGAATAATAGTAGAAAAAACTCCTATTTATCAGCTAACAACTCAACTAATTTTGAGAGATCGTTGCAGTATTTTCCTGCAACAGATTTTGAATCACGTCTCCAACATATCAAATGGAACATTGCCGACGAATCTAATCTTTCTATTTGGTGTGCGATGATGCTTCCTTCAAAATCCTAACTATGCTTCTCTTGAGTGTAGGTTCTTTATTATTTTCAGCAATATTAAAAGATTCATGGCACTATTTCTTCCTCCTTCTTTGTGAACACTCTGAATTCCGATTTCGGCTATCCAAGGATTAAAAAATATATATATATATCAATGAAATATGAAGTAACAGTTTGAAACTACAGTATTATAAAAAAAAAAAAAAGAAAAATAAATAAATAAATAAAATAGCTGTTCTGCTGTCCAAGCTTTACCCTTTTACCATTGAAAATAACCATAATCAAACCAACAATCACAAGACAATAAAAAATAAATAAATAAATAAATAAAGACTTCAATTCCGAGTAGGTTTACCTCTTTGCAAAAATAAATAGCGTAAATAATTCATTCTTAGTAAAAGAAAAACTGAAGGAAAAAAGAAAATAAAAAGAAGTAGTAGTAGGAAAGAAGCAACTTTGGAAGATAAATAATTAAATAAAAATAAGGGAAACGCAATTAAATATTGTTTTCAGCCGTAAATCGTTGAGGGTCTGTGTTGGCAAGGAACAACGTTTGAAACTATTTAGAAAAGTGAGAGAAGTGGCTGCGTTCACCGATTGTTCAAGGCAATGCATGCAACGGCCGAGGTGGTTGCTAGCAGCAAGAATGGTGATGATTTAGTAGACAAATAAGAGCAAGTGGTTTTCCGTCTATTTATAGGAAAATATTTCAAGAAAATAGAGGAGATGCAAAGTATTAGACGTGCCTGAAAAAAGGTAGGTAGATTGTATGGTTAATTTGTTATAATTAGTTGCAAAATTAAATGAGAGAGATTTTTGAAAGAGAGGGCTTCGAAATTTTATTGATTAATAAAATAGGAAACAACTAAGAAAATATTCATGAAGGTCTTTTTATTTGCATGGGTCTCTAAAAAATTAAAATTATAATTTACAACTAAATAATTAGTTACAAAATGCCTGAAAAAATATGCATAAAATGAATAAATTAATAAAAATATTTTTTGATAAATATTATTGAATATCTGAAATTTATTAATTCAATTATATATAAATATTAATATGAATAAATTAATTTCTTTGTCTTGAAATAGAGAGGAACAACCACTCTCACTTAATTAATTAAATTTTAGATTCAAGAATTGGGAGTATTAATGAAAATGCAAGAACCCTGTACTCATGAATCCCACTACTATAAACATCTGTCAATAAAATGAGAGAAAAATAATGAACAATATTAAGTTTTCGATTTATCTAAAAGAAAAGAGCTGCTGAAATATTTTAAATTTTTTTATTTATTTTGCATATGAGAGCTTTAAAACCCTTTTAATTCTTTGGCTTTATATTATTTATAGATTATAGTTAGATTATAGATAAGACTAATGGAATGTAAGACTACGAAAAATCTCCTTTTTTTTTTTTTTTTGTCGTTTGGCTGCATAGAATTTTAATGATGTCCGATCAATATTCTCTTTGGCTGCTTGGAACAGTCAAATTAAATAGTTCGATTAATGTAGTCATTAAAATTTTAAAAAATAAAGAACAAAATTTTAGTGTGATATAATGTAAATGGATGACTATTTGTAAATAAAATAATTATTTATAAATAAACTCTATTTATTTAGTTTTCTTATCATATTCAAAGTTTATTCAATAAATCTCTCTCTCTCTCTCTCTCTATATATATATATATATATTATTAAGATGACATAACAATAAAAAGAATATCAAGTCTCTTAATACATAAAATGTGTCTTGTCCATTTTAATTATAATACATTATCAGCATTACTAATTCTTTATAAAAATTCTTAAAAATCAATAGTTTACTTACAAAAATTTTTAAAAATCAGTAGTTTACTATAACTCTACTTGAAAAAGTGATAAGAAAAATTAATACGCAAGAACTATTGATAAGTAAACTTAACATGTGGATTTCTATGAATTGTATAAAAAAATGAAAAAAAAAAACCTAACGAACAATATATGATTTTCATTATGGTTACATAAATTATTTATCAATATGGTATGACGATTTATTTTGAAATGTGTCTTGATTGACTATTTAGTTTTATAAGATTTATAGTTAGAATTTACACAATAAAAGGTTTGTGATCTTTTAAAATGATAATAAAATTCTTCAACGAGAGCTAAAACCAAGTGCGGCTAATGCTGCTTGAATTAATTTTTTCCCTTACATTTAACCTTCAATCATCATTGTATTGTTCTAAAAATATTAAATAATTTCATATTATTTATTATTTGATATTTTTTTTTAGTTAGTTTTATTATTTGAAAAAAAAAATATCGATAATTTATATATGCAACTTTTCGAGAAGAGCTTTTTATTTTATAAAGTAAATGACTTTAGTATAACCCATTAGATATCCATACAATTTCGTACATCTTTGAATAGTATATTGAATAGTATGGGTCTATTTTTAAACTATTATTTATATATTAATATTATATAAAATTATTTAAAAGCTCTTAAAGTTTGATAATATTATTATTCAGAAATAATTTATTATGATATTATTACTCTAATATGTTTCAAAGAAATATATTGATTTCAAATATATTCGCTATAATGAATACCACTTTAAAACTAAAATAAAAAGTATGTTTATATAATAATTTATACTAGATAAATAATATAATCTTGAAACTTTTAAATTTATTCTTATATGAATATTAGTAAATCTAAAGTTCATTAAATTATATTAATATTAGTATACTTGAAGTTTACTAATTGGTGCTAATATTAGTAAATCTGAAGTATACTGAATGGTAGTAATATTAGTAGATCCGAAATTTACTAATTGGTCCTACTATACATAAATTTAAAGTTTACTCATTAATACAAATTTTGTATGTAAACTTGAAATTTACTCATTGATATAAATTTTGTGCATAATCCGAAGTTTACTTATTAGCATAAATGTTTTACTTATTATGTAAACTTGAAGTTTACAAATTGAAATATAATTGATTATATGGTATTGACTGGTTCGACCATCTCAAATCAATTATAATGCATTAATTATTGAAAATTCATATATATAAAGAAACGTATTATTTGTTTTAAGAAATTCTCATTGTGATATTTGCTTTCAAGAAATATTAAAATATCACTAGCCAAAAAAATCAATTGAATTCTATACATTTTGGAATGTATAAAATTAATAATGTGGGTTTACTATCCATCATGTGAACCATTCATATTTTATATGATTTGATAAATGCATCTATAAAATAGTCACATCTATTTACTATAAACTCACAACCTGTGGTTTGTGAGAATGTTCAATTAAGTACACAAATTTCATATTGCGTTTAAGATAGTTTTTTTTATAATGCTAGTGATAGTATATTATAGGTTTCAAATAGTTGTGTGACACCCCTTAATCAATCTCTTTGGGGGACCCGAAAAAGAAGCAACACACAAGGTGTCATCCGAACTTACTTTATCCAAAAACCTAAATAAATTAAACCTTTTTTAAATCATTTGATTATATATTAAAGTTTGAAATATTGCTTAAATGAAATTTCACTTTTAAGTTTTAAAATGGTTTTGGGAATCATCGTGTCGAAAATCTGATAGCATAACGGCTGTAACGAGATATTATCCCAAAATAAATAGTAATCTACCAGTTTAAAACAACACTTATAGACATTACAAACACCTCTCAACCTCAAATTGATCCTCCTGACCATCCAAATTATCATCACAAAAGCAACAACATACATTAGGAAGAGATATCATACAAGTATAAAATGAAATTCAAACTTGTTTTAAAAGGTTACAAAAACCATTACGTCCCATATTAAGCCCAATCCCTCTTATGCTACATATGAGTGCCCCTATATAGATAGATCATATAATATATATAGAACAATAAAATACCAAAAGTATTCTTCTTCTGATCTGTTGTAGATATCGAGGCTTTGACTTTAATCTAGCTCCTATAAACTACGCATCACAAATAAAAGCGATGCGCTAAGTAAATTACTTAGTGGTGTAATCAAGGTAATTTATGTGCACACATCCACATTCATACATTCATATAGGTAACATAAAAATATGTAGTTATAACATACATAAGATATAACCTTAAAAGCATAATGCATATGTGTATCTCAATCTTCATAAAGTATATACATCATCATAAACATATCATTAAGCAACAAATATCATTTTTTCAATTATTAGCTTTATGTTTTAAGCTTTAACATTAAATATATCTTGAGCCCATACTTAAGGAAACACATAAACTATACTAGATAATAGGGGCACCTGGACCACTGAGGCCATCAAGACCATAAAGGTCTAATAATATGGACTCGAAGGTCATTAGGATTGTGAAGGCCCAGCACATGAACTTGAAGATCAACAAGACCACAAAGGTCCAGCAACATCATCATAAGACCCGTAAGTCATAAAAATCAACAGAGAAACCATACGTCTCGACATCAGGTACAGAACTACCCTGGCAGTTGCTAAATCCCTAATTGACCGGTCGACCTATCCAATCTAGGTTGTTTACTTATATAGGCTAATCACCAAATTTATTTTGGTTTCACTGTATTAAAATAGATTAAAATTATATCTTAAAGAGGGTTTGTCCAATGAATGACCAAGTAGGGAAAATATTAGTCTTCATTATAGTTATGTGCCACAAAGTATACATACACAACATAAACACATTTCCCATAATATGAACATATAACACTTTTTAAAACTGTAAGCATAAGATAGGCCCTCATATCATGTCATAAGTAACATAAACATTTTGGTCATGTATTCATGACTAAAATCATATCGTAACATTCCTTATAAGATTCAACAATGTTAGCTCAATAACCATACATCATTGACATAATGCTTAGCCTTATTATCTCATTACAATACATATAATTACAACATAATAGGCCTCAAACCACATCAAACATGCATAGAGAACTATTCGACCTTAACATGCATTACATATTAGTGTAGCCATTATTAGTATCTCACATAATTTTGTACACAATTACAACTCATTACGTAATTTACATCAACATAAGCTTATATTCAACACACATCATATTAGTAGTCACCAGAATTTCATGGCAATCTCCAAACATCATTCAACCATCACATATTCCCACACTTCTATCATGTATGTGATAATCTCAATATATCATATAATGCTCACATGGTCACATATCACCATTTATAAGCATTCAACCTCATAAACATTCATAATTCATGACACACACACTTTAGGCCATTCAGCCATCATGCTCAATACATATCCAACATTCAATCAAACACTCTCAAGGAATTACAAGCATATACATAAGTTTACCTAACACAATTCATAAGCATTCAACACCATTAAATGTTAGAATCACATTTCTATACACCATTGTGCACACTTTTTCATTAGGGCACATACACACACATATAATAAATTACTTTGAGTACCCTTACCTTAAGTCCAAAATACACCAATTAAGCTAGTTTAGGCCTTCTCCTTGCCATTGCCCTTGTCTCTCTCACTTTTCTCTACAAACATAAATATGTTCATTATGTAAAAATTCATAAAAAAATCATATATGCATTAAAAATGAAATTCGACTTAGAAAACATGTTCTTGGTATCTTAGGAACCTTAGAAAAATATGAAAACTCAAAAAATCTTATCCGATCAAAATTTCATCACTATTTACTCCATACTTGCACCATGAAAATCCTTCCTTCAAACTTGATTTTCTTGCAATGGAAAATGTCTAAAGGCTTTAGAGGTTTATATTTAGGGGTTAAATGGAGAAATTGGGGTTTGATTGGAGGATTTGAAGAAAAATGGATGAGGGCTCACTTCAGTGTTATTGTCAAACTCCTTAAAAGAAAAGGTGAAGAAGATGACCATTTTACTATTCCAACTTTGACTATCAATTTAAGACTTTGACCTATATATATGGTCTTTAAATTGAATGGTCAAGATCACTTTAATAAAATCTAATGGTCATCTACTTTAATAAGATCTAATGATCATCTTTCTTTCTCCTTGTAATCTTATTATGCCCCATAAAATCACGCAATCCAAGACCTGTAAGCCTCTAATAACCCATGCTTAAAAACAAAGAAAATTCGATTAAAAATGTAACTTTTATCTTTACTTTATTTTAAAAGAAAACTTCTCGATATCCAAAATTTCCAATTCCAATGCCAATAGACCAGTTGGAATATTTGAGTATCAGGTTGTATCAATCTTAGAATTTTCTAAGCAAAAACCAAATATTTTACGATTCAGTTAAAACTAGGTCATTATTCATATGACACTGCTATGAAAACTTTACTTGCATTTTTAAACACCTTAATAACTTCATTTTCATTTCAAACTTTTCCCAAAATTTTATTATAATTAATACTTCCATTCGATAGCTTCAGTGTACCCCGAGTCTTATGAATACTATTTACATCCCAAAAAGTACTATTTATAACCTCGAGATTTTTTGGCATTACATTTCTTCCCTTTTTAAAAGAAATTTCGTCCTTGAAATTACCTAGTTCAAACAACTGAGTTTATTGCTCTCTCATCTAAGCTTCACCTTCTCAGATGGCTTCTTCAATACCATGATGTCTCCAAAGCACTTTTACTAGAGGCACTGACTTGTTCCATAGTTCTTTGACTTCTCTTGCCAATATCTTCATTGGCTCTTCCTTATAGGATAAATCTGGTCTAATCTCAACATCTTCAACTGATAAAAAATGCGAAGGATCTGATTTGTACCTTTGAAGCATAGATACATGAAAGACATCATGTATCTGCTGAAACTTAGGAGGCAAAGCCAACTTGTAGGTTACTAATCCCACACATTTAATCACTTTGTATAAACCAATAAACCTCAAGCTTAACTTGCCTTTCTTGTCAAACCACAGAACTTTCTTTCAAGGTGAAACTTTGAGAAACACTTTGTCTCCCACTTCATACTAAACTTCTCTCTTTTCAAGTCTGCATAAGACTTCTATCTGCTGAGCTTGCCCTCAATCTAATCTTGATAATCTTCACCTTCTCTTCTATATCTTTAATTAGATCTAGCGAAATAAGCTTAGTGTCACTTAACTCATACCA
>CANXYI012022473.1:0-10401 GCA_948208565.1 Hura crepitans
TTGTGACATTCACTTGATTTTGTCGATGCATCAGTGTAGGTCTGGAGGGCTATTGCACTAATCGGTTAAACAGACTAATCTATTGGGCAGACCAATATGTGACATTCTAAATCTTTAAATTCATTCACTTAATTTTGTCAGTACAGTAGTGTAGGTCCTAGGGAGCCATTGCAATAGTCCGTTAAATAGACCAGTCTACTAGGCAGACCTGTCTATGACATCTTAAACTTTCAAATAGGGCTAGTATAGCGGCTAAGGTTCTAGTGGGCCACTATACTAGTTTGTTAGACAAACTATATCTAGTTATCTGCACCTTCGGTGCTATGACTTAATTAGGCAAGTGCAGCGGTTGAGGTCCAAAATGTGGATCACTACACAGTATTTTTCCCCTTTGGTCTAGTGTATATCAGCGTCGTCTTTCTAATCGGGTCAGTTGAATTAATTAAAGAAACAACATATAAATGGAATTAGAGATGGTAAGTATTAAAATGCATAATTAGGCATGATTACTTGAATAATACTGCAAAATGTGTACCTATGTATTAATAGTGTGATTGTTATAACCGATATGATAACTTGATTGTTAGAATGTTGATTGGGATGGGTTATGAGGACCAGAAGGTTTTAGGATGTTGACTTGACATTAAGACTTGGTAGAAGTGTTATTTCTGCAAGTTTATTCTAGGATATGACACCATACAACCATTATGCTACTGGTTTTCCATTTAAGTGGGACAGTTTGTGTTGTATGCATGTGTACATGATTTATATGTGGGCTTAGGATATCCATGAATCACACACTCATAATAGTGTTTTAAGAAAATAATGGTCGAACTCTGCAAAACCAGTTAATGTGTCATCTCTTATTTGAACTGGCTATGATTTAGTTAGGAGGTGTCATAATGTGCCATCTCTTATTCAAATTCGGCCACTAGGTTAGGTGAGGGTTGTTAGACATAGCTACCTCATATACATTTGCATGTTGCCCTGATTAAATGGAAATTCAATAGGACACACCTATATGAGTGAAGGACAAAAGAGAAAATAGGTAGTTAAGTGCAAACTATGATTGTTAAGTTTAGAAAAGAGTAAAGAGAAAAGAAAGACTCCTATATATAAATAGAACTAGTTATATAGTGTTTACCATGGTTAAGAGTTGTTACAAGGATAATGAATGGATGATTAATTGCTTGGGATCTATGGATCCAAGTGATATAGTTGTATTGTGATGGTTTTTGTTATGTATATAAGTGCTCAATTAATGACATTAGGCTTAGTATGATAAAAAAGGCTATAGAAGGTTTTAAAAAAGGAAGTTAAGAGTCTATAGTAATCATGAAGAATTTATTAGTTGATGTAAAGCATAAAAGAACCTCAAGAATTTTGAGGATAAAATTCTCTTAAGAAGGGAAGAAATGTAACATCTAGGAATTCCTAGATTTTCGAATAGTGTGTTTCGAGATGTGCATAGTAATCTCGATATTCAGGTCATAAAAAATGGAAAGTAAGAAAGGATATATAATAAAGAGGACACAGTGAAATATGATTGGGAGATAAGGTTATTAAACAAGCTAAAAGGCAAATAAGGATTACATCAATTTAATTTTATTCGGAGTTGAACCAAATAATTCAAGTTTATAACACCTCCTACTCGATCCACTTTCGAACTAGACAAGAGATGTCACTTCCTAATAGGTCACCCATCTTGATATTTCTCTCTCTTTATACTCGTTTAACTTTATATGTAACCTTAATTAATAAAGGTTCCTTAGCTTTAATTTAGCCCTATTTAATTCTATTACATTCAGTCTGGATGCCATATAGACTCTTAGGTAGGTTAGATCTATTATAGCTCTTAAAGCATTTTAAAGAAATTTTATCAGAAATCTAACAACATAATGGCTGTCTAAGAAAAATCCAAAAATTTTAACCTATCAAATGAACACTTCTATATCAAACTCATTCACAACTCGGCCTATAAGATCTTCTTGATCCACCCAATAACTCATCAGCATTAATGGTACACACATATAATTTAGAAGACACATATTATTTGCTATTAGTTTATGACATACATCTTTACTATCATTCATACATCATTATCTATCTCCTGTACATGAGTGCATCTAAAAGTTATAGGATATAGAACCAAGAAACAAAATATATATCCAAAATAAAGTTGTCTACTATGCTACTTCCTTACTGAGGCTGAATTGTACTATCTATCTACGACCTATGCATCAGAAACCTGTTATGCTAACAATATGCTTAGTAAGTGAAATCAATGATTCATACATTTAATCTCATACAACATGCATCATGCCATACATTATGTCAAGCATTATGCCATTTCATAGGTGAGGTGTCATAATAGTGTTTAAGTCAAGCATCATGCAGCATGCTAACATGTCCACACTCAGCATGCATCATAAATAGTCATTACATGTAGTATCATTATATAGACATTCAAATATTTTAACTATTCCTTTTAACACTGGATAATAGGATCTTAATGTGTGTGGAGCTCACATTTTGGACCTCAATAACTGCACTCCATCATATCATATCTCATCATAGTCATTAAGATTGTGCAGGGATTCACATTCTGAACCTCGAAGGCCACACTCCATCTTATAAGTTGTGCAAGGGCCCGTATTTTGAACATCAACGATTGCACTCCATCATATCAAGTCTCTAAGTGTGCAGTGGCCCATCGTAGACCTTAGGGCTACTGCACCTACCATCAAATCTCATAAGCTATGTAGTGGCCTTTCATGGACCTTAAGGCGGTTGCACTTATACAATATCATCAATAAATTAATATCATCTCATGGGTCGACCTCTTACCACACCAACGTGTCCTGGCAGCTGCTACTCACTAGTTGATCGATTAACCTATCTAGTAGGTGTCTAACTAACATAGGGCCTCAATTATGTCCATTATATTTATGATTGATAATTAATTTCTCATAATATAGCTCAAGTGACTCAGGTACCACGTCATTATTCTTTCTTTTCTTCTTCATCATTTCTCAAATCTCATTTATTTCTCTTCATGTCACTACATATGTGTGTTCATTACATGAATGCTCCATATAACAACATTTTGGTCACTTTCTTATCTCACTTTATATATATGCTTATTACCTAATCTCATTATCTAAAATATTGGTTGTGTGACCATTTCGAACATACACTTTTACATTTCCTAGTTCTTTAATTTTTAATACTTACTAATTCATTATTTAGTGTTAAATCTTGTAAACTCTATATGCCAATTATTAAGCTTTAGATTATGCCTTTACCACATTTAGCCATACCCATCTAATCCATCTAAAATCCATATTTTCTCCCTCTAATTGTTTGAGACATAGCAAATTATTTATTTTATTAATTGTAAATATTACTCATTTAATTAATGTTTTTTCCAAGTGTATGTTTCGGCCACCATTTGTTCCTCACCATGCCTTCCATTTTCCTTTCATTCTTAACCTTATTTAGGCTTAATGATTTATGTACATATCAATACAAATCAAATCCCAAGCAAACAACATATTATACCATGCAAACATGCACTTTCATACACATACATAACATAATTTATGTAGAATAATGAATTAAATGCATGAATCACTAAATTCACTTACTCACCAAAATGGTCTCAATCCACACTCAATCTTATCCTTCTCTCTCTCCACTTCTCCTTCTTCTCTATACACATGACCCACTTTTAAAAAGTCACCAAAAATTCTACCTATAACCTAATAAAAATTTAAGCTCATAAATATCACATATACATCAAATCCCACCTTAGAAAAATATTAGAAATAAAAAATAACCACTTTTGCTCACCTTGTGCACTATTCACACCCCTTGAATTTCTCTTTTTCTAAACCTCTAAAAGATAAACTTCCACTTGAATTAGAGAGAGGGGAGCATAGAGGTAATTTTAATATGTATAGTTGTTAATTTGGTGTAGGTTTAATGGTTGAAAGAAAGGAAGAAATTAGGGTTCCAAGAGAGAGGAAGGTTTTAGCCTTTAAGAGGGGAAAAGGGGCTGGAAAAAGCTAGTTTGAAAGATCTAGAGTCCACCTTTATGTATGGAAAGGATGGCTAGGATGGTGCCAAGTGTAAAATGGATGGTTAGGATTTAATCGTGGCTAATTCATCTCTAAAAATTCATATTTCATGCTCCAATGGTCCAAAAATTAAGCTAATGGGTCTAAAAATTATTAAAATTAGTATTTTAATTATCCCGCAAAAATTAGAATTTTTCTTTGATAAAAATTATTTTTTTCGGGTAAATGCATCATAAATTAATTTCGTTTAATTACTTCCTAATCTCAAAAAATTCCAAAACTAGTTCCATTGGCTTAGGTAGAATTTTTTTACCATTAGTTCATGCTATTTTTAGAATTTTTTAAGCACTTTTTAAAATATTTTTCGTTCAGCTTCAATTGGGTCACTATTCACGAGACACTTGTAAGCAAACTTCACAGTCTATTTTAACCTCCTAAATGACTTCAATTTAATCCCAATTTTCATCCATTGTCCTAATTTAATCATTTTGATCATCCTATGATCTTGGTTCACTCCTAGTTCTCGAAATAACCATCAATTGTTCAGGGGCCCTAATTAAATTATCGAAAAATTATGGGTGTTATAGGGTTTTTGCTTGGTTTGACTTAGAAAGTTCATAAGCTAATACTCCAATATTATGACAAGCATTATGGAACCAAAATTTAAATTTTTAGAAGTCGGGAAAGATTTATAAAAATCAAAAGAGGAAAATTAAAGGAGAGAAATAAGAATAAAGTTAACATGCAATTACAAAAGAGGGATTAAAGGGCATTTCGCCCTTGATATTTTCCTTAAAATAATAATAGCCATATGTTTACAAATAAAAAGAAGAATAAAATAAAAACAAAAGAAAGAAAGAGGAAAATGAAATTGAGAAAGAGAGAAAAGAGGGAAAAGTGACAAAAATTGAGAAAAGAAGAAAGGGAAAAAGAAAGAAATAGAAACAATGGGAATAAAGGCAAAGAAATGAGACAAGAGAGAGAGATAAGCCACTTGAAGAAGTGGCCACTACATTGGCTAGTAACAATGGTGAGAATATAGGGTGACTAGCACAACATCACTGTAATGCCTGTAAGTCTAAGTTTCATGAACAATACCTCTATGGCATAAATAGTATGCCCTGTGGGTCGGGGCACCTTAATAAGGCTAGAAAGGGGTGTATTGATCATAAAACTTTGATGGGCTAGAAAATGGACAAAATGAAAGAATTTAAAAATTTAGCAGAACTAATAAATCATTTCGGGTTAGGAACTAGTGAATAGTGACATAAAACGAGGTTGTGCAAGGATAACCTTAAGATGTGCTCGAACAGAATCGAAAATGTCATACACTAGACCTCAAAAATTCCAATCTATATGGTAGTGAAGGAATTTTAATTTTCTGAGGTCATTTGATATTCATTTGGAATATTTTATTCTAGCAGGTGAATAATCGCCTAAAGTTGATAGTGGAATTTTGACTTGAAATTTTATGAGGGCTTTAATGGCACTAATCGAGGAATTTTAAAACTAAAATGAGTATTTTTGGAGGTTTAAAGAAATTAATTGTAATGCCTATAAGTCTAAGTTTCATGAATAGTACTTTTGTTGCATGAATAGTGTTCCCTATAGGTTGGGGTACTTTAATAAGGCTAAAAAGGGGCATATTGGTCATAAAACTTTGATAGGCTAGAAAAATGGATAAAATGAAAGAATTTAAAAATTTAGCAAAACCAATAAATCATTTCGGGTCAAGAACTAGTGAATAGTGACATAAAATGAGGTTGTGCCGCAACAGCCTTGGGATATGCTCGGACGGACCCGAAAATACCATACCCTAAACCTCAAAAATTCCAATCTATATGGTAGTGAAGGAATTTTAATTTTTTGAGGTCATCTGATATTTAT
The DNA here is from genome assembly GCA_948208565.1 of Hura crepitans. NCBI lineage: Eukaryota > Viridiplantae > Streptophyta > Magnoliopsida > Malpighiales > Euphorbiaceae > Hura > Hura crepitans. The sequence continues at coordinate 5,967 of CANXYI012022473.1, forward strand.
TTGGAATATTTTATTCTAGCAAGTCAATAGTATCCTAAAGTTGACAATGGAATTTTGATTTGAAATTTTATGAGGGCCTTAATGGCACTAATCGAGGAATTTTAAAACTAAAATGAGTATTTTTAAAGGTCTAAAGACATTTCTGTGAATTTTTGAAATTTAAAAAGAAGCTGGGAGAAATCAAACCGTTGGATCGCCATGTGTCGTGATTTAAGCCGTCCACCCACCAAAATAAAAAGGTAGATACCACTAAATGTAACACCCCCTACCCATTCTTGAAGGAAACAGATAAAGTATGCTACTTCTTGTAGGTTACCCATCCTTAAATTACCCTAGGGTTCATTCGTTTAACATTTATGGCCTTTTGAACATCTTTGTCCTATCTTGACTATCTAGTGATTATTATTGTACAACCATTTAATACTGCCTATTTTAGTTTGATAAAACTCCAGTTTATGTCTGTTGTTCATTTTACAGAAAATTGTGTAGCACAATGGCTACCCGGGTGAAAAACCTAAAAAGTTTTCCTACACAAAAAGCACTTTTGTAAACATTACATCTCAATCCTTAACTCCTGGACCCTTCTAGCCCCCCAATATCATCATTAACACAGTCACACACAAACACAGGGGCTTAGACTCACAGATGTTCAACAACTACACATGCAAATATATTTATATATCCACTAGCATTCAGGTTTCCATAGACATACAGTTTAATTATTTAGGTTTCCATGAGGTATATCCACTAGCTACTTCTACCTCAATATACATAATTGCATTACTAAAACATAACTAAAAGAGTACAAAAGTTATACCAAAGAGAGACTCAGTAATAGCTATACTACACTGATGAAGCTGGGCTGCTACCTCATCTATAGCCTGTGCATCAGAGCACCCACACGTTGAGTATACTCTCAGTGGTGGAATTGACATAATAAAGGTATGTCATGAATGCAAACACACGTGTGAAGTCATATGTATACATGCATTGACATAATAATCAATTTCATGCAGATTTATCATACTAAACACCATTTATGTACTATGCCTTACAATGCCTTGTTATACGAGTATCTAGTTCATATATCTTTTTCTCAGCTTCATTATTAAGATCCATGTATTACTTCAATTGCCAATACTAATGGTTAAATAATATTGTCTTTATTAAGTTTGATGTTGTTCAAGCCTATAATAGATAGACTACACTTTAAGACACTAGATTTTAGGATCTATCTTATGCAGTGGCCCACATTTTGGGCCTCAGTAGCTACACCTAGCTAGTCCAATAGTAGGGATTAGTCTATAAACCTCTCAATACCAAACTAACAAATAGCAAGGATTAGTCCATAGACCTCCCAATATCTATCAGTGGGATAGCAAGGATCAGCCCCCGTGGGACCTCCTAATACACCAAGTCAACATCTCCAGTGCAACACAAGTGGATAGCAAGGATCAGCCCCATAGGACCTCCCAATATCCACAGAAAGCCAATGGGTAGGAGGGATCAATCCAAGTGGACCTCATAATACCCCAGTGTGCAAGGTTCAATCTCAAAACCTCGATGGCTACACCCGCCATCACACCAACCAACAGTGGCCCCAGAAGGACTAACTTGCCTAGCAGCTAGTAACTCTCTAGTTGATGGGTCAACCTATCAAGTGGGTGTCTAACTGATGAGCTAATACACTATTCATTATTTACTTATATCATTAATAATCACCTTTCACTTTATTTCATGTCAGTAACAACACCAATTTTCATTTTTCATACAATTACACACAAATTTCCATTTTAGGTCGTTTGCCACAAAGTCACTATTCATTTAGTCATTTTTGCATAAGTTACTATTCATTTAGTCATTTTCTAAAATCTTACATTCCACATCTCTAATCATACCAACATAACTTCTTTATTTCCTTAGCCATTATATCACATATTCATCATTGCCCTATTTATTCTCATTATGCCAACATTAATACACATATGATTACCATTCCATATACCATCACTCATATCACCATTATACACCAATTTAGGTCACTATTTCTCAAGCTACTATTCCATAGATCTTATTAACATTATCAATATTTCTAGCATGAGTTTTACATCACTTTCCCACATTAATGCCATGCTTAACATGCCACACATATGAACACACCTACCATGCACATATGTGTACATGTTTTGGCCATACACAACTCACACACCTACACTTTGTATCCTTTCCCCAATTCATGCATACCATGTTATTTTTACATGCTTAACACAACTACACCATTCCTTTACATCAATTACATGCGTAACACTAAGGAATGTCATTTTCATACACATGTACACACACACACACATTCATGCATAAACACATGACACATATAGATTGGGTCAAATCCACATACCTAGGGTGTGAAAACACCCTTTTCACCACCACTTGAATACCTTTGATAGTGTTCTCCTTCAACATCTTCTCTTTGACCTAAACATAAAGGATTTTACCGTAGAAAAATTCTTAAAAATCCTACATAACTCTAAATTAAAATCTAAAACCATGGAATTTCTTAAAACACCTTAAACTACCTAAAACAAAAATTAAAATTAAATAAAAACACTTACATCCAAATTTGTCACTATTGACCAAGTTTCAATTTCTCCTTTTCTAGCCTCTTTTTCTAATTTATGTCAAAGGAATTAGCTTTAGGAGGCTATAGAGGTCAAGAACCATGTTTGGAGTGTAAGATTTGGTAATAGGAAGAGAGAGACAATGAAGAAAAAGGGAGGAGAGAGAGAGTGGTAATGGCATCGAGTTTTTTAGGGGAAAATGGGTGAAGGATAATGGTTTTACACATGTGACACTCTCACATGTGTGGGCTCTTTTATATGGGTGGGTGGATGGCTCAGATCGTGACACATGGCAATCTAATGGTCCGATTTCTCTCGATTTTCTTTTAAATTTTAGAAATTCATAGAAATTTCTCTAGACCTCTAAAAATACTCATTTTAGTTTTAAAAATCCTCGATTAGTGCCATTAAGACCCTTATAAAATTTCAAGTCAAACTTCCATCGACAACTTTAGGTTACTATTCACCTATTAAAATAAAATATTCTAAATAAATATAAGATGAACTCATAAAATTAAAATTCCTTAATTGCCATGTAGTTTGGAAATTTTGAGGTTTAGGGTATGGTATTTTTTTGGTCTTTCCGGATAGGGCTGTACTAGTACAATCTCATTTTATGTCACTATTCACTAGTTCTTAACTCGTAATGCTTTATTGGTTCTGCTAAATATTTAAATTATTTCATTTTGCCTTATTTCTAGCTTGTCAAAGTTTTATGACCAATACGTCCCTTCCTGGCTTTACTAAGGTGCCCCGACTCGCAAGGAATACTATTCATGCTAAAGACATATTATTCATGAAACTTAGATTTATAGGCGTTACATGCATGTTGCTTGTTAGCAAAAGCATCATTAGTAGGGATAGTAGGTACTAGCTTCTCATTTATATAGGCCAGCTTTTCACTCCTAAAAATAATTTTAAGGTTTCTAAGCCAATCTATGTAATTTGAACTAGTATGTTTATTAGCCCTGAGTATAGATCGTAAATTCAAGTTTAAAGATATTATGGTAGTGATGCTACATGTGAAAATAAAAGGATGTTGGAGTATGATCATGCATATGTATGCAACAACTTTAAAGTCTTTAAAAATCACGCATTACTCCTACTATTTTATTATGAATCAACTACCCTCAGTAATTGATTTAGGAAAGCCTATTAGAAGCTTTTTTGTGTGTCAATATCCATTTTGGTTAAGGTCAAATCCTTAAGTATGCTCAACAAACCCAACCATTAACTAAATGGTAGGCATCTCATGCCAATTGTATCAAATGAAACTATTGATCATTGAATCATCAACACATGATACATATGTAGTGTATACATATTTTTCCAATCTTGCCTTATGATTATTAGCCTTAAGTATGCTCAACAAACTAATAACCACACTAAGATGGACCTATTAATATGATTTAAACATATCTAATGTAACATGAGCTTGAGTATGCTTAACAACCCAATACAAAAGAGAACTCTAGTTTAACTCATATTAATGTAAGGCTTGCAAGTCTTATATTATTAAGGGATTTCTTCCAATTAAGTCTCATTATAGGTGATTGGTACATGCTTTGGCCTACTCATGCATATTTAATCACATTAAATCATGCATTCATATCTAATCACATTAAATATGTATATGATCTAGTTATGGGCTTTTACTACATTTATTTCCTGAGCCAAGGAAACCAATTGAGCTAGGCCCTAGGTAATATGCATGAATTACAAACCCAAAAAGAAATAAAGAACAATTTTATCAATTTCTTCTTGGACCTCCTTGGTGGGCCTTCTTCAGTATTTTCTCTTTGCATATCTTCTTTCTA
>CANXYI012022614.1:0-16243 GCA_948208565.1 Hura crepitans
AAAACAAAAAATCAATTAAAAATTTTTAGTTTAATTTTTTTAAAAAAAAATAATAAAATAGAATAACTAAGTTTATGGATCTTATACATATCTGTAGATATACCTATACATATGTATATGTAAATATACATATTTATAAGAAAACTATTCATATATTTGATTCATTCCCATTGTATTCCTTATTGACTCAATAAAAATTTTAAAAGATGCATTAGGATAATTTTAGTAATATTCGTAACTATTCGTATAATCAATATAAAAGTTTCAGAACATTATAAGGTTTATTAAAATTAATTCATAGTTAGTCCATAATATTGAATAAGGTTATAACCTTTTCAAAATAGATGAAATATTCTAAAAAAAACATCTAATAATAAATATCCAATAACCATTAATTATGTCCTAAATAAATCTCATATATTAAGAATGCGGCATGGGTTGCCTAATACCTTTCATATGTCGGAATAACCCTGAACTCATAATGCAGACTAGACTTGTTCGGTGACTAGCTGTACCCCAATCAGCTAGTGGCGACTCTCACATAATAGCCACACTACACTGGCCCTACCTAGCCATATGCTAACATAGTCGGGGTTGGGTCACGACAAAGGTGATTAAACAACTTAATCGAACATCGGCTCGAATTTCACTACTTGCCTTAATCATGGCACTAGAGCCTTATTGAGCTATATTATTGAAAATATTAGATTAAGTGTACATCTATCATGACATTTCTATAGAAAACCTTAATAATATCATTAGTCATGTAATGGTTAGTAATTATATCACCTTCACAAATGGTGAGATACCTACGAAATGAACAGGGCATGTCAGAGCCTTACACATCTCTATGAAGTGTAAAAATTATTCAATTGCAAAAGTGTTGGTTGATAATGGCTATTGTTTGAATGTAATTCCTAAATTGACTCTATGAATATTCCTTTCTGATGAGTCATTTGTCAGACTAAGTTCCATGATTGTTAGAGCATTTGATGGCACTAGAGGACATGTTATTAGTGAAATTTAATTGCCTATTTAAATAAGCCCAACTTTGTTTAATATCCATTTTCAAGTAATGGATATAAATCTAGCTTATAGCATGTTATTAGGATGACCTTAAATCTATAGTGCCAGAGCAGTCCTATCTTTCTTACATTGGAAATTGAAGTTTGTCATTAAAGGAAGTTTAATTGAGGTTTATGGAAAGGAAGAAATTCTTATATACAAGCCTATTAATGATTAGTACATTGAAACAATCGAAGAGGCAATTGAAAGTTCTTTTCAAACTTTCAAAATAGTAAATGTGACTTATGTCTCACTCAGAGAAGAACTAGCAAAATCACATTTTTTAAAGCCTCACGGATAACTACATAGATAATGCTTGAACAAAGATACAAAGCAAGAACAAGCTTAAGAGGAAATAAGTAGGGAGTAGTTAATTTTATTGAACCTATGGGTAACAACATCAAGTAGGTCTAGGATATCGCTTGATTCATTATGACAAAATGAGAAACAAATCTAAACAATGGGAGAAAAGATTGGAAAAAATTAATAAATGAGAAATGGATTCCCCCCCAAATTGAAACCCTGCATTTAAAATAATTATTTAGTAGTGCTAGATGGTTCATACATAAATTGAATGAGACTATAGAAAGACGCAATATGTTAAAAAAGGAAATTGCTATAATAAATTTTGAGGATAGAAAATAAGCATTAGGAGATTATGTATATCTTTACAAATTAGATCAAGAATTGGGTACTTGGAAGATTTTAGAATTTCCCTCCCTATTAAAGTAATGTCCTCATTAACCAATGATCTTTATAATAAGACTATTTTATATATAGCCATGGTCTAAGTAACTTTATAATTTATATGTAATGCCAAAACACTTTTAGCTATGCCCAAGGCAAAAGGTCTAGTATGTTAGGCTTTCTTATCTTTTCATAACAAATTTATATTTTACTATATATTTTGTCTTTTCATTTATTATAAAGGTTGTTCCTAAGATTACCTTTAATTTTCACATTTTACTTAGGGATAATGATTCTTTAGATGATATGTTTAAAGAAAAACCAAAATATAATTTTGATTATCTAATATATGAAGTAAAATCAAAAGAAGAAAATGAGGAAGATGAAGAAATATTACCCAAAATGAAATATTGTTAGATTAAAAAGTGAGGACTATGGAACAACAATAAGAACCCATAGTAATGATAAATTTAGGATGGAAGCAAATCCTAAGGAAGTTAGAATTAATCATAATTTACCTAATAAGTTAAAAGAAGGAATGATTAAGTTATTGAGGGAATTATAGATATTTTTTGCATGTCTTGAGGTCTGAACACTAATATAGTAGTATATAAATCACCCTTAAATCTAGGAAGTCAACATGTAAATAGAAACTATGGAAAATGAAACCTAATGTACTCTTGAAAATTAAAGAAGAGATAAAAAAAAGTAATAAGAAGCTAGTTTCTTATAAGTAAGGGAGTATCTTGAATAGGTGGCAAATGTCATGTCGGTTCCCAAAAAAGATAAAAAGGTAAGAATGTGTGTTGATTATAAAGATTTAAATAAAGCAAGCCTAAACAATGATTTCCCATTACCACATATAGATGTGTTAGTAAATAGTGCAACTTGACACCACATGTTTTCTATTATATATGGATTTTTAGGATATAATCAAATTAAATTATTTTGGATTGATAAAGAAAAGACATATTTCATTACCCTATGGGGAACCTTCTTTTACAAGGTTATGCCATTTGGACTAAAGAATATAGGAGATATTTATCAAAGAGTAATGGTAACCTTATTCCATAACCTAATGCATAAAGAAGTGGAAGTGTATGTGGATGATATGATAGTTAAATCTCATCCTAAAGACAAACACATAAAAGTGTTAGAAAAAGTATTTAAAAGATTAAGGAAATAAATACTTAAGATGAACCTAACAAAATGCATATGTGGAATAACTTCTCAAAAATTACTAGGATTTATAGCAAGTCCGAAAGGGATAGAGGTAGACCCAAATAAAGTTTGAGCTATAGAGGAAATGTTACCTCCCAAAATAGAAAAAGAAGTACGAAGTTTTATGGGAATATTAAATTATATAGCTTAGTTTATATCTCAATTGACAAATACATGTGAACCTATTTTTAGGTTGTTATAGAAAAATAATCTAAGCTAGTGGGATGAGAAATGTCAATGAGCATTTGGCAAAATTAAAGAATAATTCATAAAAGCTACCTATTTTACAACCTCTAATCCTTAAGAAACCTTTATTGTTACATTTAATAGTATTTGAGAAGTCTATAGGAGCAATGTTAGGGCATAATAATGAAAAAGGAAAGGAATAAGGCATATATTATGTAAGCAAAAAGTTTACAAACTACGAAGAAAATTATTCCCTTTTAGAGAAAACTTGTGCAATATTAGCAAGGACTACCAAGCACCTGAGACATTATATGTTATACCACACTACTTATCTAATATCCAAAATGGATCCCATTAAATACATCTTCAAAAAGCCAACACTCATTGGAAGAATTGCTAGGTGGAAAATGTTACTTTGTGAATATAAGATTATATATATCACCTAAAAAGCCATTAAAGGAGGAATTATTACAAATTTCTTAGTAGCATAAGATATTGTAGAAACACAAGTTGATTTTGAATTCTCAGATAAAAGCATGATGGCTTTGGAAAGTATCAGAAAATAAAAAATTTGGATCATGAAATTAATGGTGCTTCTAATGCATTAGGACATGCAATAGGGATAATTTTAATAGATTCGAAAGGGAAATATTTTCTAATAACTACAAAATTATGTTTTGAATGTACTAACAATGTAGCTAAATACAAAGCTTGTGTGATGGGATTACAAATGGATATAGTGATGAAGGTAAAACAGGTAGAAGTTTGTGGGGATTCTTCTTTAGTTATAAACTAATTAAATGGAATATGGGAAACTAGAGATATTAAGTTGGTGCCATGTCAAGAATATGTTCAAGGACTTGTAAAAAACTTTAAATTTATTGAATTCAAACATATTTGTCGAATAAAAATTATATTGCAGATGCATTGGCAACACTAGCGGCTATGTTTTAGTTAGATTATTACAAAAAAAATGCCACCAATTAAAATCAAAATTAAGGGAACCCAATCTTACTATTTTAATGTTGAGAGTGAGATTGATGGGAAACCATGGTATCATGTAATACATCAAAGAAAGAACATATGCAAAGGGGGCAAATAAAAATGATAAAAGAACAATTCGTCATCTAGTAGGCAGTTTCTTTTTACTAGGAAGCATCCTTTATGAAAGAAATTATGACACTACTCTAATTAGGTGTGTTGATGAAAAAGAGGCCTAAAGATTAATAAAAGAAGTACATAAAGGATTTTATGGTACTCACTTAAATGGTCATGCATTGGAAAGAAAAATTATAAAATTAAGATATTCTTAGATGAAGATGGAATCAAATTGTATAAATTTTGTTCGTAAGTGCCATAAATGTAAAGTGTATGCTAATGAAATTAATTCACCTACTTTAATATTAAAAGTATTATCCTCACATTGGCCATTTGCAATTTAGGGACTTGATGTCATTGGCCTAATTAAACTAAAGGCATCAAATGATCATCACTTCATATTGGTTGTAATTCACTATTTTAACAAATAGGTAGAAGCAATTTCATACACTACTATGACAAAAAGGGTAGTGATTAAGCTTATGAAAAATAATATCATTTGTAGATATGGTTTACCAAAAAGAAAAATCATAGACAATGCTAAAATTTTCAATAATAAATTAATGGAAGAAATATATGAGCAGTATATGATCATTCGTAAAAATTCTGCTCCATTACAGGCCTAAGATGAATGGAGCAGTAGAAGTAGTAAATAAAAACATAAAGAAAATAGTTCAAAAAAATAGAAATATCAGTATGAAATGTTGCCCTTTACATTTCATAGTTATAGAACAATAGCAAGAACTTCTACCAATGCCACTCCATATTCTTTAGTATATGGCATAGAGGCAGTATTGCCCATTAAAGTCGAAATTCCATCATTAAGAATTATTTTAAAAGCTGTACTAGATGATAATGAATGGGTGTAAAAGTGATGTGATCAATTGAAGATGATAGAGGAAAAAAAGGTTAATAGAGTATTATGCCATGGTTAATTATATAAAAAAAATGGCCTGTAAAGGCTCACACAAAGAAAATAAAGCTTAGAGAATTCTAAGAAGGAGATTTGGTTTTGAAAAAGATTATCCTAAAACAACAAGATCTAAGAGGAAAATAGGCACCCAAATTTAAAGGGCTATATGTAGTGAAGAAAGCATTTTCTAGGGGAGTAATTAATTTTAACAAATATGGATGGAGATGAACTTCTTGAACCTATCAAATTTGATATAGTAAGAAAATATTATATTTAAGTTAATAGTGTAATATAAAGTTGACATACTTAATATTAAGGATATCAAATAAAATATCTTGGTTTTGATTAAACATGTCATCTTCAAAAGCCATTATGTATAATTCCGTTCTTTTATACCTATTTTATTTAATTATTTTATGGGATATCTATAACCATTCTTTTTACATAGGCCACAAAATTGAAAGAAATATAGGCAAGGAAATATGGTTCCAGAGTCAAAAATATAATGAGAAGATATACAATGATTACAATTAAAATATTGTCCTAGTTAGAAAGGAGTAAAATGGGGGATCTTAATATGGAACTTCAATTTTGAAGTGCAATAAATTAGATATAACAAGATCGGGTACTAAAAAAAAAGGAGAAAATAAAAAGGATGTTGTCAGAAATGCATTAAAAAATATCAAAAGTAAGCAATATAATTTTAAAAATTAGAGATAAGGAAAAAAGCATAAAGTGTGACACCTTTTACCCATTCTGGATGCCGGTCAATTGCCGAGCCCGACTAAGACGTGTAAGCAAATTGAGATATCTAAACTCTATTACCATTACTTGTTATAAAACATTCTTATTAAAGGATTTCATTTGTGAAAATGCAATTTTTCAAAAATCTTTTCAAACAATGTAACATATTCAAAAATTAAGAATCCTCATGCTAAAATTCCAGTAGCATTACAATTGTATTGGGCACTATTCCAAATTTTTGAATAGTAACCTACATAATAAAAATGCACTTCTATTCATCCATAGACAATCCATAACTCTATGTGATCCTTTGATCACTCCAACAACACACAAACACAAGATTAAGATATCTCAACCTTAGGAAGAGATATCATACAACAACAAATAACTTAAATAGTTTTAGAAGTTTACAGCATTTGAAATCAAAAAGAATAACTTAAATACAACTTAAGCCTGTTTCCCATAAATTTACAACATTGAGTTCAACCTATACATCACATAACTACATTATATTACATATCATTACCGAATGAATTGCCTTCTCTTAATAACCTTAATGTCTCGAGGCTCGATTCTCAAAATGTCTTCTTAGCTATGCATCACAAACAAACAATGTGCTAAGTGAATGCTTAGTGGTGTAATCGAAACAACTTATGCTAAAGCCATTATTAACATGCCATTTATATGTAGCTAATGTTTGTGCATAAAATAGTCAATATCCTCTATGAAAAATCATGCAAATTATGATATGCCATATTCTGAACATAATACATTCATCATGAATATGTGTATCCATACCACGCATATAGGATACCTATAATCGAAGATCTAGCATTTATCACAAGCAAACTAACATTAATTCATGCATTGCATAAAACTACCATTTTAACTATCATAGCACACATTATAGGTCAACTTCCATAATTTCCTTATTCTTTTAAGCCCATTTTGGATAACCATAAAACTTATGGATAACGGGATCAATAATATGCAATGGCCTATATTTTGGACCTGATGGTTGTTGCACCATCACATAAAGTGTGCAATACCCATCTAGGCTTATGCGACTGCACCTATATGTAAATGTGTAGTGGCCCCTTATGGGACCTTCAGTAGATACACCTATATAGATCCAAAGATTATAATATAAATTCACATGTAAGACATATATTGAACCCTTAGATATATACTCTAGGTACAAAAGTACCCTAGTAGTTGCTATATCCCCTAGTTGACTGGTCAACCTGTCCATTTCTAGGTTGTTACATCACATAGGCTAAAATTGATATGTTTTAGTTTCACTAACTTAATTAAGCTTAAATAACTTTTAACTTCCTTCTTTTAGCCATTGAGTGACTAAAACTTGACAATTACATCAAAAACCTCATTTTAGACATCATACACATTTTAACATGCCTTTTATCCACATTCATGCTATATGCACTTTTAAAGCACCATTTTCATACCATTTATGGTTATTCTTACATATTTGCCATTTTAACATTCATTTGAGGGCATAAGTTCATCCAAGACATGTTATGCCCAAAAGTTCATTAATTCATACATATAATGGCATAACTCTTTGTCATGCACTTCTTTTAAGCTCATTACATGCTTAGAACCCATTTTGGCCCTAAACTTCATGCATATGTGATTTTAATTATGTTTGGCAATAAACACAATATGCATGACATGTATGTGCACCATTTCCACATTTCAAAATAACATATGTATAAGCATTTTCCAAGACCTCATTCGACTATGTGAACTATTTATACATATATTGGCAATCAACACAATGTATTAGGCCAAAGTCATATATTCATACACCAAAATCATGCACATAATTTAAGGCATCAACCTTTAGGGCTTAAAGGACCATTCGGGCAATAAGACTCATACCCCTCTTTTTGTCACTTTTACTTCGCAATACAATCCATACATATGCATTATTGCCTATATTTTTATTTCTTTAGAACCACATGTCATTAATACATTGTGAACATAATTACTCTTACATAGACATTACATGTCATCATTCTTCCTCATTTTAAAAACTATACCAAATTTTCTTATATTCATTCCTTAATTAGCATTTTACATAGCTTTACTTGCACTCAAGTGTCACATTCCCAATATTGGCATTATGACCCATTCGGCCAACACATATAGAATGGCCTCAATTTGCATATAAAATTCATACATAATGCAAAGCACACTAAACATGCCTAAAATTATGAGTAAGTGTCAATACATGCATAATTCAAGTCGTTGTTCCATAATATGCCTATGTTACCTAATAAAGCACATTATAAGAATTCCTAATTCCATATGCATTCCTATGCCTCCATTCATTTCAATATATATCAAATATGTTGAATAACATCATTTTATGCCTTTTTATGCTTAAAGGTTCCATTAAGCATTTTACACCTCTTTTATCCATTTTATATGCATTATGAAAATTTAAGCCTTATATATATATATATATATATCCTATAATTCCTAATTAATTCTCATAATCTAAAACACGTAATCACACCTTATATAAGCCATATGACACAATAAATACTTCACATTTATTACATTAAGTATTTATTGCCATTTATCACATTTTTGGCAAGTTATGGAATTTGATGTGCATAATTGAATAATGCATAATTTCTTTCGATGACACATATTGAAGATGTCATAATGCCACCTCGAGGCTCATCTATGCCCTTGATTTCCCTTTGTCTTGGGGTTTATAGGAATTCCATAACATAAAAGCAAAAAACCTTGAAAAATCCATAATAAATCAACTGAAGCTCAAAATTAAAATCTAAAATAGTAGAGATACTTTTAGGTACCCTTAAAACATAAAAAAATACTAGAAGTTAAAAAAACTCACTCGAACAAAAAATGATCATTATTCGCGAGGGTTTCCAACTGGGAATTTCAAGCATTTTCCTTCATGAATTCCACTTTTGAGACGTGTTAAAGGGTGTGGAGGCACTAAAATTTTTTTTAATTAGGTAAGAATGGGCATGGGAGGAAGAGAGAAGAAGAAAAATGGGGCAAAAATGGAGGAAGAAGCCGACAGCTTCTTGAGGGAGGAGAGAATTTAAGAAATGTTGGCTTTTTGTAAAAATTTGACCTTTTATATAATTTTCAAAAATTGTTATTTTTATTTTCATTTTTCTTCCTCTTTTCCTTTAATTTTCCTTCTATTTTTAAATCCAATTAATTGCCAATTTTATTTATAAAATTCACTTTTATTATGCCCCACAATCTTCTAAAAAATAGAGCTTAAAAAATGAGAAAAATGTTTAAATTCACTAATTTTAATGCTACTTGATTTTCGTAAAAATACTTCCCGATATCCAAAAATTTCAATTTTGGTTTTAATGGGCTAATTAGAATTTTTAAGTATTAGTTTGTATAAATCCCATAATTTTCTAAGGAACTTTTGAATATTTTATAGTTTAGGTAAAACTAAGTCACTATTCATGTGACATTGCCATAAAACTTAATAGTCATTTTTAACCATCTAAATGATCTCATTTTGACTTCAAATTTTGCTTAAAAATTATGTTATAATTAGTACTTCTATTAAGTAAAATTAGTATTCCCGACCTTGATAATCACTTTTCACATACCGAAAAATACTATTCATAACATCAGGATTTTTTGGGCATTACATAAAGCATATCAATATGGAACATTTGAAGTAAAAAATATATATTGAAGATATTTTTCTTTAGATACTTCTTCCTAAATGGATTTAATCAAGAATTCTTATAAATGATAGATATGAAAAGAAAGGTGCTTTGTTTTGATTAACGATATATTAATATTGTGAATCTATAAGAAGAAAACACAAATATTAATACAAGTAGATTTGTGCATAAAAATAAAGTTTAGAACATACTGTGATGCATTCATATTATGAAGCATAAAATGTATACTATGTGACAGCCCTTACCTAATTCGGTTGCCAAAACTCAAAACCCAACTTTTGTGATCCTTTAATCACTCTAAATCATCTAACATCTCAAATCTCAAACTAAATACTAAACTCAAGTTCTTATTTTGGTTACCTAATAATTAACTCTTTTACTCTTTCAGAGCCATTCGATATAAAGCCATCGATACTAAAGCAATGCCAAGTAAAACCTTAATACTAAACTTGAGTTCTCGTTTTGGTGGCAAACTGAGCAACTCTTCATGAAAACATCCATAAATTCTGACACTACCGGTATATGACTAGTATCTAGCTCACCTCTACAAGTATCATATACATAAGCCAAGAAAGCTTCACAACCCTTCTTTAACATACGCCTCACTATCACAATTGATATGATAGTAGATAAAAAGTCTATCCTCTCACCTATAACTGTGATCTTAGTCTCATCTTTAGCTGTAAGTTATCCTCTTTAAATTGCAATCCACCATTGGTTGATACTTGACAACCAATCTATGCCTAATATCAAGTCAAACTTATTAAACGGTAACTCAATGAGATTAGACAAAAACTTGTACCTTAAACTATTAAATGACACTCTTTGTAAACCTTGTTTACTATGACATATGACCTATAGGACTACTAACCAAAATCTCTAAGTCAAGAAACTCAGAATCTAACCCCCAATCTTATGCTTGTGCTATGCATATACACAAATATGTAGACTCTAGATTTATCAAAGACAAAAGTAAGTGAGTTAGAGAGAAGAAAAGTACAAGCAATGACACCTGGTGTATTGGCCTCCTCCTTAGCTCTAATAGCATACGGCTTGGCAGGAGCTCTATGCTCAGCTCTAGACTTTAATCTATCTCTCTAAGCTCCCTCTACTCTCTCTTTTGGCCTTTACTAGTAACATGTGTAGATCCCTATCTGGCATTAGCTCTCTTTCATATAATATTTATAGAAATGATCTGGTGACCCATATGAAAAGCACACAACTAGCTTTAGCTTCCAACACTCTTCTCAATGTCTCTTATGGCAAGTTTGACACTAAGGTATCTAGCCACTCTTGGCTATAGAAATTGGCATATTGGCAGTCTAAGATTGATGTCAAGCCTAGCCCTTGTTACCCTACACTATCTTTTGAGACTAGCCTTATTTCTGTGTCTACTATAGTACCCTAGATTGACTCCCTTTGATCTTCTTATCGAACTTTTGAGCTAAACTAGAAGCCTCTTGACAAAGGATTGCTTCTTCTAATAAAACTCCCTCTTCTTCTTCTGCACTCCCTCAATGGATCTATAAACAGATACTAGCTTTGAGAAGTCTTTGATTTCTATAAGAACCATTTGTGACTTGATGTTAACATGTAATCTCTTCTCAAATCTCTTGTACTTGTCCACTTCTCTAAAAATGTTATCCTTAGCATACCTACTCAATATAGCAAAGTCCTTCTAGTACTCTTCAATGGATTTTTGCTTCTGCTTAATGTCTGTGACACCCCTTACTAGATTTCTGAAGAAACCCGACAAGTGATGCACTTCTTGATAGGTCTCCCATTTTAGGATTTCTCTAGAGGTAAACTCTTTAACACTTATGGACTATTCTAAAACTGTATCAGGTATTGATTAGATGTCTAATCTAATCTTCAACCATACATAGTCAATTGACCTACAAAAACCATTTATAGACACTTTTTAGGTCATAAAAAATTAGTCAGCACAATGGCTACCCGGGTGACATACCAAAAATTTTTTCCACCTATTAAAACAACTTCTATAAGCAAACAATCCATAAACCTCCATCTAAACCCTTCTAATCTCCCAGTCAGCATCAGCACACATTAGACATATATAAAAATCATACACACAGGGCCTCAGGCCCACAGTTATCAAACCACAAGCAATCCAAATAAATAAAACACCTACTTATATACATGCCATCTATGTTTTAAATACAGATATATCAGCTCCTAAGCATGCTAACCCAAACCTATAGGTTTTACATGAGTGCTACTACTAAAAAGAAAAATAATACTATATACCCTTGAGCACTTGTATTGCTACACTACATGATCATCGAGGCTAGTCTGCTTATCTTTGCTACCTATGTACCACAACACAGGTACACTGAGTGTAAAACTCAGCAGTGAATTTAAACCATTTAAAACATGCTATATGCATTAACATACACATGCAAGCATAAAATAATGGTTTAAGTGTAGTGTGTGAGCAACATGCCAAATGATTGATGCCATTCAGATGATATGTTATATTTTCTTCAAATTTACTAAAATGCCACTAGGGTTTATTTATTAAATTTATCATCAAAAAATTTCATTAATCATTTTAAATTTACATTTTACTCTATTTTAAGTCTATTTCGTAGGCCTGACTAGGTAGACAACACTTATAGACATTGGACTAAGAGGGAACTGAAAAATATCCAGTGGCCCATATTTTAGACCCTGACTGCTCCAATGGCCTAATAAAGCCATAGAGATAAGTTCATAGGAATCTCCTAAAAGGGCAAAAATAATGAGTAAAGCTATAGGGATCAATTCACAAGAACCTCCTAAAGGGTAAAAATAATGAACAACTATGCATATGGATCAGTCCGTAGACCTCCCAATGGCAACTTATCATGTCAAATGATTCATCTAGGTTTACTCAGCAAACTAGTGCAGCAGCCCCTTTTTAGGGACCTTTGTAGCTGCACCGACCTAGTCTGATGTACATATAATCTAGTAGCCACTAATCTCTAAGTTGATCGGTCAACCTATCTGGTGGGTGTTTAACTAATGGGTTACCTAACTTCATTTTAAGTTTATTTCTTTACTAATCATCTTTTTATAATATTGTACATTGAAAAATAGATAGTTAAAATTTTTATCAGACACTCAATTTTTGACTTAGACAATTATGGGTTATGTTTAGCCCTGCTAGCAATTACGAGTCAATTTCTACAACATTTTAACTCATTTCTAAATGTATAATTAAAAACGTATTAAATCAAGTCTAGCCCATTATTTTGGCTCAATTATTTACACACTAAATAGTTATTTTAATTATAGTCCCAAAATCATTTTTAACGGGATAGTTATAGGTTATTTTTCTACTTTGTGATGGCCGTTTTAGGTTTATTTTAGGTCCTTTTTCAGTGCCAATTGCACTCACAATCATGCATGTCTATAGGCCTAAAGCGAAGTTCAAGTAGGTACGTCAAATTGCCACACAAAAGGCTTCCATGTCAAGTTACATAAATATCACAAGTTAGGCCATTTTAAGGTACCATTTCATGCCTAAAACTAGTCCATTTACAAGTCCACTTTTCTTGCCATTTCAAGCTAATTTTAAGTTTAATTTATCAACTTTTTTTTATCTCTTAAAAGTGTCCCATATTATATCCATTTTATGCTATACTAATCATGCATATTCACCTAAATCATGCAATATAAGTAATGCCACAAATGCCATACCATTACACATACATATGCTAGTTAGGCCATACCTCATTTGCATGCCATTTAACCTTGCAAAGGTCTCAACCAATAGCCTCAAATTGTCATACACATGCTTGTAATCATATTTAAGCACATATGCCATACACTTAGCATACCCACTAAAGAACCTCTCAGCCAAAAGAAAGCACACACCAAAACTCATAATTTTCACCACTTACACCTATAGTTCAAGCATCATTAATGTCAAATATCTTAAAGATCATGCCAAAACTACCTTAGCAAGCCATAAACAGCTTAAACACACACACATACACACACACACACACACACACACACACACCTCTTGGCCAAATAGGGAATTCACCCTTTTATGTATGCTTTACACCTAATTACCATCCCAAGCACTTATTCTACATACAATTAGTCTAATTACATGCCTAGTCTATTAACTCACACATATTACCCATATTTTCTACTACTTCTATACAAGGATTCTAAGCTTAATTTATAGCAAATTCATCACACATGTTTTAAATGCCTTAAATTCACTTACCTTACTATCAAAGGAGTTGAATGTTTTACTTCAAGCTTGAAAGAAATCACTA
This sequence comes from Hura crepitans, assembly GCA_948208565.1. NCBI lineage: Eukaryota > Viridiplantae > Streptophyta > Magnoliopsida > Malpighiales > Euphorbiaceae > Hura > Hura crepitans. The sequence continues at coordinate 13,926 of CANXYI012022614.1, forward strand.
ATACCTCACTTTATCCTTAGCCTTCATTCACGTTATCTCACCTTAAAAAATCCACCAAAAATCACACACACCTCCAAATTAAATTTCAAGCATATAGGTGTTCTTAGAATCATCAAATCCCTTAGGAAATAAATTAAAAAGGGCTAAAATACTTACACATCAAAAGTTGCCCTTTTAGTCCCCTTTGAATGTACACCTTAGCTTCCTTGAATTTTCTTGCAATCTAGGGACCTTTATGGCTTCCAACACCTTTACAAATCAATTCCTAACACAATTAAGGGATTTTTAGTGGTAATAGACAAAGGAAAAGCTTGCTTAAAGTAATGAAAATGGTGGACACAAGCTGAAAATGGCATCAGGAGGACGAAAGAAGAAAGAAGAAGAGAAAATGGGGTGGTGAGTGGATGTGGCCAAGTGGCCACTTAGGTGTCACCTTAGTCCTTATATAGTGGGTGAAGTGGCATAGGTGGGGCCTACATGCCACCTAAAAAAGCTCAGTTTTGATAGAAATTTTAGGGAATTTTAAAAAATCACTCAGACCTCTAAAAATTATCACATTTGTTTTAAAAATCCTCAATTAGTACCATTTAGATGCTCATAAAATTTCACAGCCAAATTCCACTAAAAAGGATAGTTAACCAAGTGCCTCGATTTATGTGTAAAACCCTAAAATTAAGAAAAATTGCAAATGACCTCAAAATTTAAAAATTCTTTCACCAATAGACACAAGGAAATTTTTAACCTTCAGGGTATGGCATTTTCAGGTCTATTCGGGCACATCCTAAATCATTCTCGATCAAATTGCATCTGAGCCTATAGCCTATTAGAGTACAGCCTAAAATAATTTATTAGATCTACTAAATCTTTAAATTAAGTCAATTTCATCATTTTATGGCCCTTTGAAGTTCTATGACTAGCACCTTTGCCTCAAGCCATATAAAGGTGACCCGGCCCCATAAGAACACTTTCTGGCCTCAGTGGTGCTATTCATGGAGCCTTGACTTATGGGCTTTACAATGTCCATGAACTATTATCTCCTATTGTCAAGATATTCTTCTATGATATACTTCTAGTGGAACTCTGATAAGAAAAAGTACCAAGTCTGCTCTTCCTCTAGCTTATGCTCAGTTAGATTTTCCCACCACTTAGACTCCTCTTCTTAGAGCAAAGAAGTGGAATAAAACACCTTGTCTTTTGGGGTGCATTGTATCTATCTCATAATCTTTTATGTTATATCAAGCCAATATTATACTTTCCTAGGCTCTACATTACCCTTTCCCATGAAATCCTTGGCCCTTATCTTCTTAACTCTCTCAAGGTAAGCCTTTTAGAGAGCTAAGGGTTTGGTGGTAGAGCAATAGATGTAACCCATCTCAAAAGCTATAGCATCTCTTGAAAAAACACTAGTAGTACTTGAGCTATAAAAGATACTTGCCTCATTGCATTATCGAATATAGATGCAATGCTATCAAACTTTTGTTCCATAGACATTAAACTAGACCCTCAGTTTTTTCATCATGATATGGTGTATGATCACTCATCTTATCTTTAGGTAAGAGAATAATTCATAAGCCTCCATATCATAAATTTTATGATGTATAACTTAACCTAAAGCACACATATGTTACCTAGGAATGCCTAAACTAAAGCTCTTGTACCACCAAATGTGACACCTCTTAGCTGATCTGATTGCCAAACTCAAATAAGGAATGCACACACAAATGCGTTACCGAACTCATAACATGATTAACTCTTTAAAACATGATTAAATTGTTATTTACAAATTTCTTATTTTATAAAAATGTGAATGTTTAAAAATTTTTTAAAAACCAGTTACTTTCCACATTTGGAAAATCTTGTGTTGAAAATCTAACAGTATAATGGCTGTACCGAGACACTATCCCAAATATGAATAGTAAGTTGCAATATAAAAAACACCTTTATAAACATTTTGACATCTATTAACATGTCCTGTGATCCTTTTGATCAACTTAAATCAACCAACAACATAACATCACAAAACATGCATTAATTTTATACCAGCATACAATCATCGCAGTTCAAAAATTAGCTTCAAAATAAATTACAGACTTTTGAAATCTAAAAATTGACGTTTGCATCTAGCTTAGGCCGATATTCCTAAAAATTACATCATATAAGTGCTTTCTATTTATATATCAAAAATTTAGATATACAAGAACAAAGTATACCAAAATAATATTCTTTCTCTTGATAACTTGGTGATATGAGGCTTTTAGCTCAAATTGTCTCCTTACCTATACATTGCAAAAACAAATGATGTGCTAAGCAATATCTTA
>CANXYI012023003.1:0-14616 GCA_948208565.1 Hura crepitans
TTAAAACTTTTAGCAGAACCAATAAATTATTTCATGTTGAAAACTAGTGAATAGTGACTTTAGTTAGCACTATGCCATGATAGGCTTGGGATATGCCTAGAAAGGCCTAGGATATGCCTAGATGGACCTGAAAATAGCATACCTTGAATGTCAAAAATTCCAAACAATCCAAGGCAAAGGAATTATAATTTTCTGAGGTCGTTTGATATTTATTCAGAATTTTTTCATTATGCGAGTGGATAGTTAATCTAGTTCTCTTTGGAGTTTTGACCCGAGATTTTAGGGGTCCCTTAATTGGGATTTTTGAGAATTTTTGGCATTAAAAGCATGAATTTTAGTGGTTCTAAATAATTAATTTGAATTTTTGAAGCACAAAACATAAAGGATTAACACGGACCATCGGATTGCCACGTGGCACAGTCTGGGTCATCCATGTGTTTAATATAAAAGGTGGCACATATGTGGGGGGTTACATGTGCCAACCCTTTTCTTCTTCCTCCTTTTCTTCCCCTTGGCTGATGCCACCTCCCACTACCTTCTCCCTTTCTTTTTCTTCATCTAACCCTTAAAACAAAGTGAATTCTCCCATTTGAGACATCAATCTTTGCTTCCACAGTCTCTTGAGTCTATTGCTACTAATATAATTCAAGGAAATGGCCTAATTAGAGAGATTTGAGCACTTGATGAATAGTGCCCAAATTAAGTGTAAGTATGTCTTTCCTAATTTTTATTTTATATTTGGGTAGTACTAAGTGTGTAGATAATATCCGTGTGTTTAGTTCTTAATTTAAAGGTGTGTAAGATTTTTCAAGAATTTTTAAACCCTAAACCTTATTATGTTTATAGGAAAAGAGAATACACTATTGAAAAGGGAGAAAGACAAGCATTGAGAGGTTGACTTAGAAGCAATAAGGCTTATAGTAAGTGAATTTGATGTAATATGTGTTGCATAAAATGTATGTGTTTTGTATGTGTATGGAAATGGGACATTATGTGTGTATGTATGTAATTTCATGTGGTAAGTGTGTGAGTGTAATATGGTGAGCATACTAAGCTTGAATGTACGGAGATTGCATAACAAAAGAATGTGTGTGTGTGTGTGTGGATGAGGTGTATGGCCGAATGGTGTCTTAAGAGAATATGAATGTGTACATGTGTGAGTGACATAGAAATGGCATGTACGTAAGCTAATAAGTTAATATCAATCATGATAGTGATATGAGGTTAAAAGAAATGAGATATGCATGCTTATGTGTGTAATAACCATGAGTTATGTGTATGCTTGTGAGGTGTATGTTGTGGGGGTTAATGGTAATTGATATGAAATGTGCTTATAAACATGTAAATTTGAAAATGAGATAACTAGAAATAAAGGAAAGGAATGATATGCATTATGGGTTGATGAAATGTTATGGTAAATGATGAAAGCAATATGATATTACTTATGAGATTAGGTAACATAATATGGACACATAATGGCATAAATGCCTAGTAATTACAAGCACATAAAATAGACCAAATGAATAATTATTCTTAAGTTCCTAAGATACCTAAAATAATGGTCGAGTGAATACAAGAATGTGTACATAATCGATATAGTGACAATGAAAAGTTAATGAGTCGAGCATGTACTTAACAACCTATAATAGAGGATTTAAGTAATAATTAAGGTTGGCCTATATTAGTTAGACACCTACTAGATAGGTTGATTGGTCAACTAAGGAGTTAGCAGTTGCTAGGGGCCTTGGTCTATAAGGATCATCACCTATTTGTATGGTATGGCGGGTGAAGCTGCCAAGGTTCTGACTATAAGTCCTACACACTTGGGTATTAGGAGGTCCATATGGGCTGATCTCTACTACCTGTATTATTTTAGATATTAGGAGACTTATATGGGTTGATCCCTACTATCCATAGATATTGAAATGAGGGATATTGGGAGATCCTTGAGACTGATCCTTGCCATCCTTATTGTTAGGAGGTCCAGTGGGACTAATCCCTACCACTCTGATATTAGGAGGTTCTTATGAACTGATCCCTATTATCGGGTGGAGATGGGTAGGTTTTAGTTACCAAGGTCCAAAATGCGGGCCATTACACAAGTTAGATCCTATTATCCAGTGTCTTAAAGCATAGTCTTTTTAGTATGGGCCTACAATAGAATAGAAAGTGTAAATAGACATAATGTTAAGATCAGATGTATATACGTTAATGAAAATAAATAAGCACATGAGAATAAAATCTAGATGGCTTGAATGATAAAACACTATAAAAAGTAATAAATTGGATTTAATGTTAAAAGGCTGATTCATAACTAGAATAATATATAGTATGGGCACGTATAATTAAGGGGACTACATAGTGTGTGTTGCATATATGTATGATGCAATTTATCTTTCTTTAAATTCACCACTAAGTGTATACTTAGTGTGTTGATGTTTCTAATATGTAGGTAGAAGATATTAGACCACTATTTAGCCTTAACCTTCAGTGTAGTTGCTAGTCTCCTTTTGTGTATACATTCTACCACTTTTGTATTTATAATAGATAGGGGTGCTCATGTATATAAAGTAAGGGCCTAGTCATGTGCATTAGTTATATATTGGTTTGATATATCTTAGTCTGTAATTATTAAGATAGGTGAGATACGATGTTGGATATATAGATGTGTGCTATTTGATGAGATATGGGTCTGAGACCCCTGTGTGTGATTGTTTGGTATTGAGATGAGTATTTAGAGGGACCGGAAGAGTCTAAGATGTGTGACATGTATGTGACTGACTATAGAAGTGCTTTTCCATATGTTAAAATTTTGGTTTTTCACCCGGGCAGCCGTTATGCTATCAAAATTTCTATTAAAAGTATTTTGTCTAAAAATATATGATAAATTGGTCATTCCAGATAAATATAGTAGTAAAGAGGTCAGAAATAAGTAAATGGTATTAACATAACAGAGAAATAGAAAGAGGGTTGTTGAGTTCATAAGAGTTAAATCAATGTCAAACGGGGGTACGATTAGGATGGGTGACTTTTGAGAAGATAGCATCTCTTATTTGGTCTTGTCAGAGATCGGGTAAAAGGAGTTACAACTAGGGGCTGAGAGAAAATAGCCAATCAAGAAAACCTATGAGGGCTGATTGATGATAGGAGTTTAAGATGTAATTAAGATTTCCCTCGATTAAATGAGGACCTGTGTTATTACATTAATGTCATGTTGTGATTATCATAAAATACCAATGTGATTCAAATAGATAAGACCACTTTAATAAGCTCGATTGAGCATCTTGTGGACTATAGAAATAGAGATATTGTTATTACATTATTTTTTATATATGTTCAAAAAAGCAATAAAAGTACATGCACTTTTTTTATACCCTCTATCTCTTGTTATGATTTTCATCTTGAGTTTTCAATTAACGAGATTGAGTGTCTCTAACAGAGCTTATCACCCAATCTTTATATGTTTCAAAAGTTTGGAAATTGTAAGTGGCTTTAGGAGGGATGTTGACATTTAAAGGTAACCACTTCCACAAGTTGTGATATCCAGCAGTAAAGGTGATAGACAAATCTCCCCCTCTAAATGATAAAGGGTGAGTAACAATGCCTTGGTTCTCACTAAACTACCTCATGCAATGATTAGGAATACAAAATGTGACTTTGTGCAAGCCAACTAAGGGAATACATCTTGATGCACCACTTTATCATACACACTATAAAGAAATCCATGGATTCATGAAATTTATACTATCATCAATTGTAACACCCAACCATAGGACCAATTACTCAACATTTGAAAAATGACGCATGATGGCATGAGGCAGTAAATACTTTAAAATGTAAGACCTAAGAATATGAAGGTTCTCTTGCAACTAGGTCTAAAAAAAAGAATTTGCTAGAAATAGAAACCTAAAAAGGCTTCCTAAGTAAAAGTCAAGCTACAGGTAGGGTGAAAACCCATTAAGGGTAGTCTATCCTTAAAAAGTCTATTAGGAATGAAAACCTGAAAGAGCTTCCTAAGTAAAAGGCAGACAGGAGAATAAGGTAAAAACTTAAAAAGGGTGGTCTATTAAAAAAAACCTAAAGTAGAAGTGGGCACCTATTGAAGAAACTTGCCTCACTAGACTAAACTGCATTTAGTCCCATAATGGTTTTAGCAAGGATAATGGGGAAAGGGTTGAAGCCTTTAGTTAGGTTATTTATGTCACCGAACAGTTGATAGTCTCTAAAATGGCCTTCAGAAGTAACTGTGAGATATTTAGCAAAGAAAATGAATAAGTACACACCTATAAGCAAGGATGGGATATTTGTGTAATTATTAACATAAGAGAGTAGGGAATTCAAAGAAATTGGTTCTCTCCTTGGAACCTATCTAGGAGCTAATGAAATCACTATCTCGAGTGTATCAACCACCTGATACGAGTAATAGGGAACATAGTTAGGACAACAAAGTGGTGTATCAGATTAATAGGACACCCTCAGAATCACAGTAAATTCTTCAGCTAAAGGGCATAATTCTTAATGAGAAAATTGAAAAATATGAAACTATAGGTCCTAGAGGTAGGTGGCATCCTTAAGAAAAGACATATCATGTCAGACCCGCTAAAGAAATTTCAAACCATTAAAAGGAGTCAAGGTAGAATTTGCCCAAGGGGGAGGAAGGTCAAGAATTTTATAAAGCTTCTGGAGGAATTCGTCACCCATTCAAGTAAAAAGGAGGAAAAAAGCCTAAATAGCATGAGGATCTATGCATGCATTAATGTAATTTATAGGTTAGAGGCCCAAAATGGCCATTTGCCATTAATCCAAAATGGCTATTTCAGTGAAAGCTAAAATGACCATTTTGCTCTTTTGGGAAACAACTATTTGGCCTTTGAAATGGTCATTTCAGTGAGGCCAAAATGACTATTTTGATAGGAGCCTATAAATCCTCATTTTTCCTTCTTTTTCATTTTTGTACTTATCATCTTATCTTACTACTTCCTTTCTTGCTATTACTTTTACCTCTTTTTTTCAAAAATGCCTCCATGATGACAACAAAGCCGCGTTTGATGCCAACCAGTCTTAACACATGTGGTAACCTTGGGATGGTTAGATGCTGAGGAGGTAGAGAGATTTTAATGCATAGCCTTAGTGACATTCATTAAGAGCTGATACTTCTACACCAACATATTACAGGAGTTAGGGGTGCTCCTCGGGGTGGACCAACTTCTTACATAAATGGGCTAGCATGTTTTTTTCTCAGCATTACGCCACATATCTCGAGGTCACCTTCTAGTTTCTTACCACTCTGCAGTATCATCATACACACCTCACCATCTAGTTTGGTGTCTTAGGTGTATGCTATTAACTCTCCCTACTACGATTCTTAGAGATCCTTCACCTACTTATCGATAGTGTGATGGAGATCCCTAAGCAGCTCGATGATCAATAGGCCACCATTAGTTGTGCTAGCACTTTCTATCAAGCTAGCTAGACTAAGGCCTCTACTATTTGAGACCCACTTCACTATTAGTTGCACAGGGTCTTCACATTATTATATTTGGGGTGCAGCAAACACTAGTCAAATGAATCAGATTGAGCTTTATGGCCTCTAGGTGATAGAGCACAGTGTCTGGTTCAACCTGAAAACTTTGATAGATATTAGAGCATCTTTATCAGGCTAGTAGGTACCTCGGTAAAGAGATTATGGTAGGAAGTCTTGTCACAGCTATCCTAGCAAGGTTAGGGATTGACCTAAAGCATATGGGCGCTCTTATTTAGTAGTAGTTTTGGGTTGACCAAAAACCTTCTTTGCAATTAGGATCATGACACTGGATCGCACGTACCTAGCTGGATATAAATTTCTCACACTAGAGGAGCTAGCAGAACATGATGATGTGTAGCACATAGGCTTGGACCTAGAGGAGGCCTAGCTTACACTTGATCATGACCAGCTATTCAACGATGACCTGGGCCCTACCAGTCTATTTAGGTGATAGAGACAATAGACATATGGGGTTGGGCCATCTTTAGCACCTCCTCTAGAGATGTCAGCTACACCATTCGAGTCTATGCTTTGAGGTATAGAGGCAAATATCTTAGAGGCACTCTATGTAGTGCACACCAGTCTAAGTACGAGGATCAAGGACAAATACCTTGAGCTAATCACTAGACTTTATTCATTAAAGGTCAAGATTTAAACCCTTTGATCAAGACAACCACCTCCCTTTTAGCTCATTTTTTCTCTTTTTCTTCTCCTTTGTATATTTTGTACATGTTAGTTTAGCACACCAATCATTGTACCTAAAACATTGGAAATTTATAAAATTACCATGTTCTATTTTTATCATCTTTATTGCATTTATTATTTTTGGCTGTATATAAAAAAATAAAAAAATGAATAAAAATAATAAAATGATAAAATAAATAATAAAATGCTGTGAAATAAAATTATAATAAATATGTAACAATTGAAAAAGGCATTAATGAATAAAAAGCAATAAGTAGAGGAAATAAAAAAATGTAAAGGCATAAAAAAAGGAAACAAAGAAGATAAAAGAAGAGCACTCACACACAACATGCATCAATGTTACAATTAAAATATAGTGACTAACAAGTTTTAACTCTATTTTGTAGGAGGCATTCTTCATGTCTTTGACTAACCAATTCACAGTAATTGCTTAGTCAGACAGTGGGGGCAAGTTAAAAGCTTTCACAAGCTCACAAGTTCATAATAACAATAAATGTGCAATATCACCAAGCTCATGACATTCAATGTGTAGCATCATAAATGCCAAACCAACAAAAGTCTATTGACTATTTGTTCAATCATAAGGGGTAAGGAGAATGACACATAGTAAAAAATTGAATTTAAAATCAATAGATTGGAAATTCATTAACCTTAGATGTAATGCCTTTAGCAATATCTGAAGAAAACAAACTTCAGGTGTAATGTCTCTAGCATTGCTTGAATCACATCAACTTTATATGCAACCTCTCTAGCACTATCTAAAAAAACTAAACTTTAGATGTAATGTCTCTAGCACTGTTTGAAAAATAAAACTTTAGATGTAATATCTCTAGCACTATCTAAAGTAAACTACCCTCGGCTATAATGTCTTTAGCATTGCCTAAATTGCATCAACCTCAGATGCAATGTCTCTAGCATTGTCTGAAGAAAAAATAACTTCGAGTGTAATGTCTAGCACTATTTAAAGAAAAACCAACTTCAAGTGTAATGTCTGTAGCACTACTTGAATCACATCAACTTCAAATGTAATGTCTTTAGCATTATGTGAAGCAAGCAAACCAATAGTAGTAGATGTAATGTTTATACCACTGCTTGGATCACATCAACTTTAGCACTGCCCTAGTAAATATTGAATCACCCATAAAAAGGTTGCCCCATGAGGTATGCATCCTTTTTTTTTTCTGAATTTTAGATCACCTTACACACTCTATAGTCATCTCCCTAAAGTTAGGGGCACTTATATTCTGAGGCTTCCATGTTTAAATTGCCTAATGATGAATAAAGGACAAAAATTATGATAAATAGGAATGTTAATGTCTGACTTAAAGATCTTTTCATTAAAAATTTTAAAATAGCTTTTAAGTATAGACCTTTACCCAACTTGAAAAGTGGCTCAAGCCTGATGCCCAACATTAAAGCCAATGAGGTGCAAGGGGCGAAGGGCCACGCAATATAGAGCATTTGAAAAAGGAAAAATGTTTTGCAATTGAAAAAAAATTCATTTTACAAGCTTTGGGTCGTTAAGGGGCAAAACTGTATTGTTTTGACCTTGAAATGACTGTGTTGCACTTTCCCAAAATGGCTATTTTAGAGGGCAAAATTGCCGTTTCATGTTTTCCTAAAATAGACATTTTACCTCTATAATGTCATTTTGCTAAAAAGGCATAACCTAGGTCAGATTCCTCTTTAAGCAAATGACCATTTGACCCATGCAAATGGCCATTTTTGATAAAACGCTATTTTCCCTACCCAAAATGGTCATTTTTCACCTTGATTTGCGTGCATAAAAGGCAAACCCTATGTGAATCTAAAGGGTCAACTTTTTTAGATAAGTGCACACCAAAAAATGCAAAAAGCACTTTCCAAACACTATTTTTCAAATTTTTAAGGGTTTTCCAAAATTATTTGCCCTTTTTCTCTCGAGTTAATTGAAAATCATTACTGAAGGCAATTATATGTGGTGGATCAACCACATTCTTCCTTTTCTTTTTCATTCTTTTACTAGTCAGACTTGAGACCTCTTTATTTTATTTTCTTTCTTGCCCATTTACCAATTAAATGTGATAACCTTATTTGATTTAGGTGCTCATCTATCAGTTAGATGTAGTACTCTTATTTTATTCGTCTATTATTAATTTTCTATTTTTCTTTATTTTTGATTCAATTATTATTTATCCTCTTTTCATATGTTATTTATTTAATCATTTATTTTTTATTTTATTTATTTCCTTCATTGTTCATTAATTGTTTATTTTGTGCCTTTTTATTATTTATTTATTTTATCAATTCTATTATTTCCTTCATGCTAATATTGTGTTTTTGTTGTAATACGAGTTATTTGAGATCTATTGGGGTTTTATTTAACCTGTCTCTTCCCTTTTATTAAAACATCCAATGAAGTTAACTCTTCATTATTTTTCACCTTTTATTTTATTATTTTATTTTTATTTATTTACTTTTGTCAAACCTTTATTTTCTTCTTAATTTTCTCCTTTCTTTTTACTTATTTTCATATTATTTTTACTCGATTAGATTGTATTTTAGGCAATTTTAATGTAATTTTATTTCTATTTGGTTAGAATGTATTTTAGTTAATTTTTATATAATTTTTATTTTATTTTGGATTAGAATGTATTTTAGGTAATTGCCATATAATTTTTATTTGCATTATTTCCCTGTATTTTCTTTGAATGTTGTAATAAGTAGAAAATGATTTTTACACGTTATAAATGATAACCAAGTTGTTTTATACCTAATTAATTAGTGTTTTCCTAATAAAATAAGTTTTGATTTTTCTTCAATAAAAGTCATAAGAAAAAGAAATCTATTTTCATAAATTGGCATGTGAGAACCAAAGTTCTCAAAGAAAATCAATTACTCGATTTCATGTATGTTTTTCTTTAATTTCATATATTTTTTTTTATAGATATGCCTGTTTTATTATGCTTCTATGTGATTGAATGTTTTATTTTTAATTTTAAAACTTACTTGATAAAAAGGATAAAATTATAAATTTAATTTGAAATTCCATATTAACTTAAGGTATAAATAAGAGTAGGATTTCAAACTGCTCTTATTTTGGCCCTACAAGGTATTTCCTAACTTTGGTTTTATGGCAACTCCTACCTTGTGGTGCCCAACTTGCTCTTTTTAAGCTAATCAAATAAGAATGACTTAAGATTCCTCTAATTTCCTTCTTGTCTTTCGGGACTCAAGAGGTGAGATTTAGGTTGAGTCTTTAGTTGTTTTAGTTTGACCGGCCTAAAAAGGAAGAAATGCGAACAATTGTCATGCCAATAGGGATTAGCATTATTGCATATTTATCACCTTTATGGCATCATTAGAATAGGTGCAACTGTGTAAGTTTCAAGAACACTACACAACTAATTTGTTTAGTGGGTATAACTACATAAGCCCTAAGTGTGCTGTACAACTATATACTATATAGGCACGGTAGTGTAAGCTCGAAGAGTACCGTGTAATTAATTTCATTGAGTAGTATGTATGGATACATAAGTCTTGAGGACACCATACAACCTATTATCTAGTCTAGTGTGGTGTAAGTTACATTGGGTTAACTAATTATCTATTGAAAAGTAATAGCAATTGTATAAGATATGAAAAATGAATATGATACAATAATAATATGTAAACATGACAAGCACTAGACATAAATCTTATGATACACGTGCACCATATTTAAATGTTATGCATACATAAGATGCCATAAACATATATGTTTAATAGACACTTAAAAGTAAGTAACATAAGTAAGAGCATGCATGAGTATACATGTTTATCTGTGATTATTAAACTATGTGGCTTATGTGATGTGTATACAAGTGATATGTTATTATGCTTAATGAATGTGCTATCTAGCGAAGTAACACCCTTATACCTAATCAATATACTAGTTTGGGTATAAGATGTCATGTTACAAGTTTGATTACTATTCGCATACATTTATCGCATATCACATATTCATATCATTTGGTGTGCGCGTGTGCACACACACATACACATATATAAGCACTTTAAGTAAACATTTATAACCTTTAATTCTCACTCGATACGCTATTCATATATAAATATCTATCCATATACAAATATTTAGAAGCTAGTCTTCGTATGTATATATTTTACATAACAATTGCACATAGCACATTCAAAAGTGCTTTATTAGATAAGGATGCTAGAGATAGAATTTGATTACCCGTACATCTATCATATAAACTCCTATCATTGCTGGGTTTTGATTCATTACTTCACCAGACCTGATCTATAACCTACATATTAGCAAAAAGTCTGTGCACTGAGCAAAATTGTGCAGTGGTATATTATAATATTGTGAATTATGCCTTTGCTTACTTATACTTATGTCCTTGTATTTCTTTGTTGCTTAAGTGCCTCTTATCTATCTTGCACCCAATTATACTATTTACATTTATGTACAATCAGTCATGGTTACTAATATAATTTACCTAATGCTCCATATCATGTGTACTATCATATATGTTTTTAGCTTATTTTTTATCTTTTATCTTTAATACATATACAACTTAGCTATTAGCACATATTGCTTTTGCCTATCAAAATAAAATTTTAATACTTGTTGAATACATATATTTGCTTTTCTTTTAGCAATTTTTGTACATACAACATTACATTTTTATTTTGTAATGCCCCAAAATAATTAACAAAAATATAATGTGCTTATAAGGGCTAAAATGGTAATTTTAAAGTTTTGAACAAATTTTTAACATGGCATAAAAGATTTGATGAGGACTACTTTTGTAAAAGTACATCTTAAAAAGGTTTTAGTGGCATTTTTTTTGAGGAATTATAGGCCATTGGATGAAAGTTAAGATGAAATCTTGACTATTCACTTGAGGAGTATAAAAAGCCTAAGTGAATAGAAAGAAAAGAAAATTGACATTCTTTTTTTCTCCCCCTTTCTGTACATCTTCTTAAGGAAACTCCCTCAAGCCATTAGCTGAAATTCCTTAAGGTAAAATCATCCATACCATCTTCATCATCTTTACTTTGTTTTAAGCTTGCTTTTGATTGTTTGTTATTGTGTTTTTGTTATTGTCTACTATTCATGTGAAGAAGAGGAAAGATAAAAAAATCAAAGGCAAAATCCAAAGGAAAATGAATCATGGAAGAGTAAAACAAGTTCCTAAGTGTCCATACACATTTTCTTAAGTATATGCATAAGCTTAATTGTATTTATTTGCCATGAATTGGATAAATTGATGCTAGGGTTCATAGTTTTGTTTTTTTTCTAAAATGTGATGGTTTATTGATGAATTTTGGGTTAATTTTCATGTTTTTGATGTGCTTTTGACGTGTAAAATGCCTTATAATCTATTAGAAATGTCAGTGAATGAATTTGTGGTGTTAATTACATGATTTAGGACTAATTGGATAAATTTTTTAAAGAAAAGTCATATGAAATTGCGTTTCAAAACTGCAGAACTGTAGGCCTCATATCCATAAGCCCCTTGCAAATTTTGATAGCTATTGGAATTTTGAGGACCTTACAGCCGTGACCCCTTTAGACCTACGACTCTAACCCTTTCCCAGTGACATCAAACTTGATGTTTTCAAGTCAAATTGGATTATTTTGAAAGGCAATTGTAAAGACACTTTGAATTAATGTTTTAACACATATTTTTAACATGTTTAAATACTAAAAATCACATAATCTTGATATAATTATGAAGATAAGATTAAAGTGGAAATGTTTATAATGTATAGCATTTAATATGTATGGTCACTATCTACAACATACTTTAATGTTATATAAGACATTGATATTGATGAACTGAATGGTGAGCTATGAGTATCATGTGAATACGTGTGGACTTTATATATGTCCAATGTTATTATTATACCATGTTGACCTTATGTGATTATAAGGCATGTAAATGAGATTGGCATACAAGTGAACTTAATATACATGGATAAGGACACTATATGTGATATCCTATGAGTGATATGAATCTTGAGGATCCTAAGCCAATGTGATTACACATGATACAAGTGAATTGCTTTAACATGGTGAGATAAAAGATGAAATAAACTTAATAGGATAAATATTAAGCCTATGTATTATTAGACTTGAATTAGTATTTAGATAGTTGGCATGCCAATAAGGATTAGCAGTACTGCATTTTCTTTCTATCATCTCTAAGGCAATCATTCTGGTGGGAGTAACCACATAAGGTTAGCAATCATTGCACAATTATTTTGTGTGGGAATAGCCACGTAAGATCATCAATCATTGTATATAATTTTGTAATGTGGATATAGCCATTAGGTCTATATAGAGGCACTATACCACTATATGGTGGGCATATACTTGTAAAATCACTGATCATCATATATATATGTGTTTATGGGTAAGACAACATAAGTTCAATGATCATTATACATCCCATCATCCAGTTTAGTGGGTCTAGTATACATTGGGCTATTAAGTGAAGAAAATGAATAATGATGTGAAATGTATGGAGTAAAAGAACGTGTGGTAAATTTTGGCATATAAATAAAATAGAGTATCTTATATAAAGGTTATATGAACAATATGTGTGCATGGTAATATGAAAAAGTTATAAGTTCATTATGCCATGACCATGCATAATTATAATCGCTTCCAAGGTAAGTGAGGTAAGTTCATGCTTTGGTTATGTAAGAGTTTGTTAAGATATGCCTTTGAGATATGTGTCGATATGTGGTCATATATTTTCCTGTATGTGTTTTATGTGTTGTTTGGTTATAAACATGATTAGCTTATGTACCAATAAGCAAGTTTTGCTTAGTGCATTACTGTTTCCAAGCATAGGTTAAACCTTTAGAGTGCAACAAAGAAAGTATTGCAATTGGGGATCAGCAGTTGTATCTTTCATAACTATAGTTCCGCTTTTCATAAACATTTGTCATTCTTTATTTGTTTAATTCATTCATGGATTTTTACAAAGGGTTTTAATTAAAGGATTTTTGGCTAGTATATGAGGCCTTATTATATGTTTTATAATAATTGTGTTTTTCTTATTTTCCATTTATAACATGTCTCAAGTGAATGCTATGCTAGTGTTGTGAATATGATAACTATAAGAAGTGCATAGCATGAGTTTTACAGGTGAAATGTGATCACTTTATCTATGGTGCCTTAGACATATAATGTGACACTCCTCTATATAATCACTTTGGTCAATGGGAGGAGGGGTGTAATATTTTGTGGTATCAAAGCATGGTTATGCGGTTCTTGCTTGTGAAACTTGAGTCCGTTATGCATGTGTTTGCATATGTGTGAAAATGTGTGCATAGTCCATCACATTGCATTACATGCTTAAGCCATGATGTATTAATGTGAATTGCTCTCTATTGCTAATAGGCTAAGATGTCTCAGACTTCACGCCAAGCTCTCGAGGAGGAGGCTGAGAGCTTTGCTCCTCCAAGAGTAGGCAATTCAAAGCAATAACCTAAGTTTGCACTAATACCACTTGCACCTTTAGCCCAAGGTCAATAGGTTATGCAACTTGAGTTGATCCATTTGTTAAGGCAAGCCACGACTAATATGCTAGTACCCCAGCCTTCTGTACCTCCATTAGAACTAAGGAGAAGGAATGTGGTTGAAAGGCTTTAAAAGACCAAGGCTGAGGAGTTTAAAGGCCTCAAAGAAGATGATTCCATTGTAATCAAGTACTAGTTGGAGAAGCAACAAGAATTTTGGACCAAATAGGTTACAATGATGAGGAAAGCCTAACGTGTGCTAAGTCCCTTCTTTAAGAAGAGGTGTTCAACTAGTGGAAGTCCTTAACCAAAGGGAAGCCAATTGAGATGATGTAACACCTGAAAATCCGGATCATGTGAATAGTATCTTCTGGGCTCAAATGATATTCCCCATGGTGTGGGCCATCATTCTGAGTTCATTGACTGGCATATTGGTGGGAAAACTTTGACTGGCCTGAAAATGGTTGAAATGAATGAAATAAAAAATTTAGCAGAACCAATAATTCATTTTAGGTCAAGAACTATCGTTTATGGAGATAAAATGAGGTCAGGCCAGGATAGCCTCGGGATCCAAGAAAGTGCCCGGATGGTCTCAAAAATACCATGTCATGAACCTCAAAAATTTCACTGAGTATGATGGAGGGGGAATTATAATTTTCTGAGGTCAATAAATATTTTTTTTGAATATTTTATTCTGGCGGGCAAATAGTGCTAGAAAGTCAATTATTGACTTTTGACCCAAAAATTTGCATGGGCCTTTGGGGCCCTGAGTGAGGATTTTTAAAACTAGAATGAGAATTTTTTGAGAACTAGGAAATATTTTACGAATTTTCGTATCTTAAACCTCGTCTATGGTAAATAGTGATTTT
>CANXYI012023080.1:0-10929 GCA_948208565.1 Hura crepitans
AAATAAGATTCATTATCTGAACATTAGACAACTAGCAGCTGTAAAACCCTAAGTTGACTGGTCAATCCATCAAGTGAGTGTCTTACTAATAGGCCAAGTATGGTATAGCCATATTTTGGCTCTACCGGGTAAAAATCTCAATTTAATATTAAGTTCTGCTAATACCAAAATTCAAGGTTTAATATGTTATAATTTATCATAGCATTAATACTTAGGAAATTAACACTTTCTATCCAATGACATTTTTTGTTCAGGTAATGGTCAATTGGATAGTTACAGGTCATTTTGACCACTTTGCAAGACATATTTCTAGGACTGTTCTAGGTCCAATTTTGACATAGTTTTCAACATCTTTTTAAGCACATTCATAGGCCCAAGGCCAATCATATTTAGGCCACTTCTAAGGCTAAACAATAGGCATAATTTCCATTCAATTATACATCTCAAATATAGCCCCAAAGGCACAAGTAAATGTTCAATTTCATAGTTCATTTCAAGCCACTTTTTAAGTAATAGTTTTAGGTCACAGCTACATGTTTTTGTTCAACCTTTTTAGCCATTTCAAAGACACATTCTCAAAGTGTATTTTATCTATGAAAATGCCATATACATTGCTTAATTTAAGGTCATTATAAACTAATTATCTAGCCATTGTACTTCACTTACCTAACCCTTTAATAAGCTTAAATTTCATGCCATTATGCCATTAACATGCTCTCAGGTACTAAAGGAAAATAACACATAATTCCATTCCTTTCTCATATTAGATCTATATTCATCTACATATGTATACCATGAACACAATTGCATATATACACACTTAATTTCAAGTAAATTTTCATAGGTTATAATGCATCACCCATAGAACTCCCTTATGGTATCTCTCAGGTGCAAGCATGGAAGTTACAATTCATAGTGTTTTCCACTCACAATTGCCATAATTTTCATTCTAACATGCCACGTAATTCTTAACTCATGTTTTGGGCATCAAATATCCCATCCAAGCAACCATACACATCAAAATCAACGAGCATTTGAAGCTAACTTTGTAAGCTCTTTGAAACATGGCTCTCTAATTTAATAAGTCCTCATTTAATCAACATTCCCATTGAAGAAATTATCTAAGAACTCAACATATCAACCATCCTAAACTATTGTTCATTATCCTAGGCACCTTATTGCATGAAAGAAAGGCTAGAAGCTCACTTACAAGTGATGGAAATCCCTTGAATCCATAAGAATACCAAGCTATCCAGCTTCCACGGTGACCTCCCTCTCCCTTTGTGAACTCCAAGCTGCCCTCCAATGGCCATAAACACCTCACACAAATAATCACACAGCTGTTAGACATGTCCTAGCATCAAATGGTAGCCAAAAAACCCAAGGAAAGAAGGAGAAATAGCCAAGAACTCACCTAAGGGTCACTTCTCTAGATTATCTGAACCAGTAAACTTTGATGATTTTTATCTCACAAATGAAAAGTCCTTTCTACCTGATTCTTATTGCCCCTAGTGCCTAGTAGATAAATTGAATTTAGCAACTAAAATCACCATTTTTGGTGAAGGGATGAAAAAGTTATACCTAGATTTCTTCTCCCTTGGCGTCATTAATAGCAAAGAAAAGAGGAAGAAGACTTTTCTTCATTCCATGTGGAAATCCACTTGTCAAGGGAGGTTTGCCACTTGGCAAGCCTCTTTGGCCATTGGGCATGAGTTGGGTTCCACTTTAACATGTCAACGGTGATCCCAAAAATCTCAAACCATCCTTATTTTTTGGCAAACTTTGGAAATTCACAATAATTCACTTGGGCCTTAAAAAATTATGTCATTCATTTAAAAATTCATATTTTAATCCCCTATATCTATTTGTAAATTTTTGTGGCCAAATTCAATTGATAAGATAGTTTTCAGATTGCCTTGATTTGTCTACCAACCTAAAAAATAATGAGAATTTGCAAATGATTGGAATTCAAAAATTCTTTCATTAGTGGATCCAATGGAAATTTTGAGCTTCAGGTTTTGCTATTTTGGGGTCCGTTTGAGCACTTTTTAGGTCAATCCCGACCCAAAAAAATTTTATTGCACAGATGCATTCTTTATTGCATAAAATAAATTATTGGTTTTGGTAAATTTTTAAATTTCAACTTTTTCATCAACTTAAAGCCCCTCGAAGTTTTATGACTAATGCCATTGCCTCGATCCATGTGCACGTGACCCGATAACCTAGGCACACTTCTCGGACCCTATGGCACTATTCACGAAGCCTCAAATCATAGCTGTTATAGTAACTGCCTTGGAATTTTTTTTCTTAATAGCATCCTCAGTAGTTTTGAGCATGTTGATCAACTCTAGGATATTGGATGAAATCTTATTCATTTAATAGTTTGCATAACCATTAGGCAAACCTTGCAAAATCAAGTTAATACTTAAATTTGCATCCATCACAAATTTAAGAGCTACCAATTGCTCTATATACCTATTTATCTTTATCCTATGCTAGACAGTTGAAGTTCCCTCAATCGTTCTACACTTGAATAAGGCATTTGAGATTTCATATCTCTCAGTCTTACTTTATTGCTCAAATAACTCTTTGAGATGTAATAGAATAGTTAGAGCATCCATATGCTCATGCTATTTCTGTAGCTCAGAAGAAATAGATGCTAGCATAATGCATAAAGCAATATCAATGTCCTCCATATGGTTCAGATATGCCTGTTGCACATTAGTAGAGGCATCATAAATAAGGATGGTGGGTATTAGTTTCTTAATCACATAGTTTAACTTTTCACTCTTTAAAATAATTTTAAGTTTTCTAAGCCAATCTATATAATTAGACCTAGTACGCTTATTGGCCTTAAGTATGGATCATAAGTTTATGTTTATAGACATTATAGTGATGATGATGCATGTGAAAAATGAAAGCACATTATATTATAATCATGTATATGAATGCAACAATTTTAAGGTCTTTAAAAATCATGTAGTACTCCCACTATTTTATTACGAATTAATATCCCTAACTAATTGATATGGGAAAGCCTATTGGAAGACTTTTTAGTGGGTTAGTATCCATTTTGGTTAAGGTAAAAGTTTTGAGTGTGCTCAACAAGCCTAACTATTAACTAAATAGTAGGCATCATATGCCAATTGCATCACATGCAACTACTGATCATTTGGTCATCAATGCTTGATGTATATATATCACATACATATTTCCCCAATCTTGCCTCATGATTATTAGCCTTGAGTATGCTTACCAAATTAATAACCACACTAAGACGGACCTATTAATATGATTTAAACATATCCAATGTAGCATGGGCTTGAGTATGCTCAACAACCTAATACTAAAGTAAACTTTGGTTTAACTCATATTAACAGAAGGCTTACAAGTGTTTTCTTCCAATTAAGTCTCATCATTCATGATTGGTGCATGCTTTAACATGTTAATGCATATTTAATCATGCATTCATATTTCATCACATTAAGTATATATGACCTAGTTATAGGGTATTGCTACATTGATTTCCTAAGTTAAGGAAATAAACTGGGCCAAACCTTGGTAGTATGCATGAATTACAAACCTAAAAAGAAATAAAGAACACTTCTAACTATTTCTTTTTAGGCGTCCTTAGAGGACATTCTTCTCCATTTTACTCCTTGCATATCTTCCTTCTATTCTAACCCTGAGTAATCTAATTACATCATACATAATTGAGAGTACCTCACATTATAAGTGAGGGGAGTTAGATGAGAAGAGAAGTATAAAGAGAAATAAGAGCAAAGGCTAGGACACATAAGCCTAATTTACAAAAGAAAATTCATACAATGTAAATTAATCATATTGGCCTTAAGCCTATAACTAATCATCATGCTAAACATACACCCTTAACATGAATATCTAATGCATCACATGCATCAAATATTGAAACTATGGAATACAGTTTATTTTTGGAATTATAACACTTATAAACTAGCTTTGGTTCATTTTTTTTATCAATCACATTTTCTTACTTAAACATGGAAAATCAATCACGTTGATCATGAAATTTAATTTTAATTAATTTCATTTAAAATAATTAAATAACATTTCCATGTTTATTTAATTCCAAACATTTTAGAATTAAAATGATAAAAATACATAAAGTAAGAAAATTAAATTCCTTTTATGCGTGTATGAGAATAAGGCATAGAAGATTTGGCCATATCCCAATCTCAATTTGATAACACTTATTACAATTAGATCATAACATATCATAATCCTCTTAATTAATTTAAAATCCCAATCATATAAGCAAAATAGATTAATTTTAGATTATAATTAAATTTCTACAAGAAAATAATTTTAAGTAAAAATTTGGGGTAATATGTCATTATCACCATAAACTTAGAAATGCACCAAATAAATCAAAAATTAATTTAAATCAATTAATTTTATGATGATACAAACATACATTTCCAAAATTATAAAATCCAATCACATTAAACTTTATTTAATTAAAAATTTCCAAATAGTTGTTCATAAGAATTAAATTCGAGTTGATCACGGAATCATTTGCAACTTGAATCGTGGAAATTGATCCAAAACACTTAGGGTTACTTTTAGTAGGCATTGACAAATATTTGGATCAATAATGATAAATTTCATGTAAAAAAGTTTCCCCTTTGAGTTGGGAAACCCATGGTAAACCGAGGTGACAAAATTGAGCATTAACCCAAACAAAAACGTGATAATCTTGACATTCAAGCAAGTTTATCAATCCAATTGATTTACAAACAATTTTTACCACTTGAAAATATTTAATTAACATCATAAATATTAACTATCTATGATTTATTAATTCTAGAAATATTTGAAATTTATTAAATCAATAAACACATCATATGTGGCCAAATTAATTAAAAACAATTTTAATCATAAAGTTCGATTTCAATGTTTTTAAAAAAATTTCAATTTTAATTTATTTATGTATATATGACTTGAATTAAGTCCCATTTTAATTCATCATATTTTAAATTAATGTTTTGAAAAATCAATTTAATCAAATTTTGCACAAAAGTAAAAAAATTGAACACCTCATTTTTGCATATGGCCCTTTATGCACATAAGCCCTTTATTTCAATTGATCATTTATGCATAGAACTAAAAAATCCAACTTTCATATGCTATATTCATATTTAATATCATTAAAAATAAATTTGAACATTGAAAATTAGATCAAAACATCAAAATAACCGAATTACACAATATCTCATATTATTTATATCAACCATAAGCACAATTTTCACTTATTTTAAATCATTCATGAAGCTAGCTTGAATACCAATGTTGGTTTTTATCAATTAAATATAGTGGAAATTTTATAATTTTAAGGAAAACTAGCCATGGTTATGGACCTAAATGATTTAAAATTCATCATATAAAAGGATATATTAGCAGCATTTGATTATTTACCATTTCAATGATGATTGTTGATTCCTTTCTAATGGTTTTCATAATAGGTTGTGACAAACCACAGTGATCCTCTTTTAGAACACCTTTAAGGTAATCCACATAAGAAGTAATCAAGAGAAAAGCATACAAAATTCTAGGTGATAGTAAGAATTTTACGTGGATGAAGAAAAGAGAAGAAAATATAGTGTTTTTGCTAAGTTTTATGTATGTTCTTTAATTAAAGAAGAATTTGTGTAGAGGCTAAAGCATACAATGGATTTTATGCTATTAGTTAACCCTAATTAAGTCTAGTTTTAAAAATTAAAAGCTAACCCAAAAGCCATAAAAACTAGCCTAATATTTGGGCCTAGTTAAAGGCTTCTGTGTATGGGGCTTAGGGAGGCCTTATGGGCCATATGTTCTACCCCCACTTTCATTAATCCTTTATTGCCTAGATAGCCCCATTTTAGACTAATAATAGGTCTAATTTACAGCCCTTTTGAAACTTTAAAAGCCCAAAATAAAGTAGATATAAGAACAAACATATATTAGACTTAACAAGACCTAAATCCAAAAACACTAATTTCTTGACCACTCATCAGCAAATGGGCCCCATATTCATTTTGCTTATTTATTATTCTTAATTCATATTCAAATTATATCTCATGTCATTAGAATATTTAATCTCATTAAATCTCCTTTGACTTCTTTATGTGTGACTTTATGGTTTTTTGAGGCAGCTTAGCAACACATAATGAAATAAAATCCTAGTCGAATTGAGACTCTATATATTCAATCTTATTAAATCAACATCAATACTCCAATTGATATATAACTAATGTATAGGTCAAGAGAGGTATCTAGCCATGCATCATGACTACCCAAATTTCAAAAAGTCAAGTGATTTAACTTAACCCTTCCATATACAGTTATGGTGCAATAAACTTCTTTCACCGTCTTTTATCCCATCCAGTTTAGGGCATGGACTTGTTTCAACTCAAATCCTAACTAAGTATGTCTAATTAAAACCTGAATATATTGTTATGATAATTTCACTTTTATTCCAAAAATGCCCTTTGTGAATCCCATTCACACATGGCATCTTACTTTGGCCAAAGATTATTGAATAAGGATTACTCATCAGAACTTTAAGATGAACTCCCCACTATATTCTAGGGTGGTGAATCCTTTATTAATTACTAACCTATCTTTAAATATGTCATGCCATACCTAAGCACCTCGTTGTGTATACTTCTTGTTCGAAGTAAAAGTTTTAGAGTCAAAGTATGTTATTCCATATTTAAGATAGTTTGTGATCTCAAGTCTAAGGATACTTACACCACTAATATGATGAGATACTTTCACTAACATTGATTAAGTATCCATGTGAAGATCTCATAGTGGGTCTTTGATGTACTTACTTCCTAAGTAAGCATCCTCATGTTAACTATAAGCATTTCTATGCTTATAGCTTATGAGAACTACTGGTTGTTCCAATCAAGAAGTATAACATGTGCTGATCTATCCGCATTAATAATGTCCTATCTTGTTAATACTATGATCAAGGATATTTAGGTATATCACATTTACATGCAATAAGAATCTCAAATCTAGAACATTTCATGATTTACTTTGTACTATGATTTAATACTAACGACTTTGTAACATAGTTTAAGATATTGCAAATAATTATAAGTAATATATATAAGTACCATGATATAAAGTGAAATGCCTTTTTACATTAATTCACTAGGTTTAAATACATGAATACAACCCTATTACATACATTCTAAGGCATACATCTAATAGGAAGAAGGTATTTGAGAGAATGGTGTCAAACGGAGTTGAGGATTGAGATTTTTAGATGGAAAATCATGTGTTTCTATATCTAGTAGGGGCTCACACTTATGACCCCTTAAGGCATATATCCATAACCACTTAAAAATCTGGGGATTGAAATTTAGGATCGCAATAGCACATGACCTTGACCCCAAAGGCACATGGCCATGACCCCATTTAAATATGCCAACTTATGCACTTATTTACATAATTCATAACTCTTTTAAACCAATGAGCAATGTAATTGTTGTTCATAATAACTGTCAACTTATACCTAATAATCATGTAAATGTAGTCCTGATATAGGGAAAAATGGAACTAATTATAATGATTAAAATAAAGAGCAGGCTTATATGTTCTTGTGAGTCCATCTTTATAGATATATATTATCACTTATTATAGGGGATAGGATATGAACTAGTATGAGGCTTATAGTTGTTTTGTATCTTATCAATATAATAAATAATAATTTAAAAATTTATTAGAATTTGAGATGGATGCTTATGTCTAAGGATGCATTTAAGTGTAGTAATATATGCATATATGTATGTATATGGAAAATCTTTTGAGATTATGTCTTAAAACTTTAATTGGTTGACTTACATAATCTTTATGAATAATAAAGGCTATGATTATGTAACATTTGAGAATCCTAGGTTACACTAATATGATCGGATGGAATATTATTTATAATGTAATTTTGGAAACTTTTGAAATAAAAATAAAGTCATTAAAATGGTTAAAAATAGAAGTAGAGTTTTTACTATAATGTTCAAAACTCTCGAGTTTAATGAATAGTGTCTCTCAGAGCATGAATAGTATTTTTGATGCTTGGGACACTAAAAAAATTAAATGAAATTATAAATTATTCGGAGATTATGGGTGAATTTTGAACTCAAAATGAGATCATTAAGTGTGTTGAAAATAGAAAAGGAAGTTTTACAACAATTTAATTTTATTTAGAGTTGAATCAAATTTTTTAAGTTTTCACTTGGTTTGACTTGGAAAGTTCATGATCTGATACTATAATATTATAAAGGGAATTATGGAATAAAAATTAAGATTTTTAGAGATCGAGAATAATTTATAGAATTAAAGGATGGAAATTATGAATAGAGTGGAGAAGGATATAATTATAAATAAGTATAAAAGAAGGATATGAGGCATTTTTTGCCCAAGATATTTTTATAACTTTAGTTGGTAGCCACTTCAAAAAAGAGAAATGAGAAAAAGATGAAAAAGAAAGAAAAGAAAGAAGAGAGAGGAATTAGTTGGGCTTTTTCAACAAACAAAAAAAAAGAGGAGAAAGAGGCAAGAAAAGGGGAGATAGAGCTGAAGAGAGGGAGAGGTTGATTAAAGAGTAAGGTAATAATGGTATTAGGAAAAAGAAAATAAAAGAAATTGGGAAGTTTAAAATAGAAAAGGAAAAGTAGAGAAGACTAAGAATGGAAAAAAAAAGATGGTGATATAGTGAGATGAGAAAAAAGAAAAGAAAAGATTAGGTTGGTACTACTAGGAGCGAATTTGACAGTAGTGGTCGCACTACAATAGTTGTTGATGTAGTCCACTAGGCTGATGAGTGCAATAGAGAGGGAGGTGGTAGATTCTGATGAAACAGGGAAGAATGAAATCGTAATTTTAAGTGATTTAGGGTTATGACTTTCTATTTTTGTTAGATTAAATATTTAATTTTTATATGTTTTAAGATGCGGGTATAATATGGAGTTGGCATCAACTGAGAGGGAAATTCAATGAATTACGGCTAATTTTTTTCTATCTGCTAGTTTTGGATAAATATGCTTATGTATTTTTTTCCTCTTTTGAATTTGCATCTTATATAAAGCAACTAAGGACTAGAAGGGGGAAGGAATAGAAGTATTTACGGAGACAAGCTTGTAATTCATTTTTAAGTTGCAATTTTAGCAGTAGATAAGGGCAATTGTAGAGTTAAAGAAGCTTAATTGAAGTCATTAATACTTCTAGCAAGTGTATTCAGTAGAATATGTATTGTGTGTATGAATTTTAGGAACTAAAGTTTGCATGTAATGGTAAAAAATGCATGTTTGATGGAAAAGATAAAGTATAATTAAAATAGATAACAATATAGGGTTAATTAGATGTTTGGTTTGTTAGGGTATAAGGAAGTATAAAGTAATTCAACTTATGTTCTAATGTATACTTGAATTAAGCATGAGCTATATGTTAACATGCTATTAGATGTTAATATGAATTACTTGAATAATTTACCTTATAAAGAAATCATTGGTTAGCCAAATGAGACGGAGAGGGAAACCTTAAGTATACGCTAGTTAATTTGATAAAGATTATGTATGTTGTCATGATAAGTTATTAAATTATAATAATTATGCTTTATAATCTAAAATAAGATTTTATTAGTTTTAAAATACATGTTTTGAAATAGAAAAACTTGTGTAAGGTTAAGGGCTTGAGAGGCCTAGTATAATCTAACATGGGAAATGGGTTTTGTGTGTGTGTGTATATATATATAATGGAAATGAAAAGAGTTGATGAATAAGTATGAGTGGATTTAATGGATATAAAAGGGTATGTGATAAGTACATTGGTGGGATCAAATGATATTAATGCTTTAAACTTGGGTGAAGAGTATGGAATCATAAATGTAATTGAGTCTAAATGGAATTATATAAAGAGTACATGGTTTAATTATGTATGTATAAAAATGAAGTTTAAAAGTATGTTAGATTTGGTTGTTAATAAGTCTTAGAAATAGGTTTAAATTAGAGACCTATAGTGAAAAGAGAGAGGATCAATGTGTGCAATGAGTATGGGATTGAAATATTATGGCAATATGTGTTATATGCAATGTATGGTATATATGTAAATTGATATGTTAGGATTATAATTAGGAAATGATGGATTGAAAAGTAGGTATATGGGTAGTTGACGTAGAGATTGAATTAATGACATAAATGTAAATATGAGAATATCATAAGGAGTTAGAGATAAATGAAGTTTAATTTATAAGTAGGGTATCACTAAGGGTTATAATAATATGTAATACCATAGGGTTGACATAAGCATAATTGGATTAATAAAACTATGTGTAACATGATGATTAAATTTGATGGCTTAAAGTTATGAACTTGATATAATATCATGCATGGGTATGTCAAAACTAAACATAAATTAATGCGAATATTAACTTATGCAGATGAATAGTATTATCTAATTGATTGACTTGTGTATATAAGCATTATATTTGTTTATATAAGAATATCTAATTATAAGTGTAAATGTGGCTAAAATCTTTAATGCTTGAAATGGTGTAATATGCATGTTAGCTAGTTTCATAACTATGTTTGAGACTAATGTTTACTAAAGTATTGTAAGGGAGTAATTGTCTAAAAAAGATGAAAATAAATATGAGTAAGTATTAAATAAAATGCAAGTTAACGCAAGTACTTTTGAGGCATGAAAGATGCTATGGAATAATATTAATGTTATGGCCAGAAGGCTTTAAAATGATTTTGAGAGTGTAAGATATTCCTTAACATGATTATTCTAATATGATTATATGAATATAATGCAAGTTTGATATTGATGAAATTATGATACAAATTTATAAGATACTGATTGTGCACGAAGATGATAATAATATGAGTACGATAAGGATTT